>JALPQI010009941.1:0-42250 GCA_025490895.1 Thaumatotibia leucotreta | reverse complement strand
GTGGAGCAAATATATAAGTATAAAAAAATAGTGTATAATTAATTAATTTTAATTCGTTGTTGTGTAATAAGAAGAAGAAAAGATTTATTGTATAGTATAATTTCTTAATAGCAGATATGGGACGATGGCCAAATTGAACAATGTGGTCAAGCGTTAGTTTAGTTTAGGAAAATGAAAAACCCAAAACGTTATCATTTTCATTTCAGCCAAAAGACGTCCACTGCTGGACATAGGCCTCCTCCTCCTCCTCCTCATAGGCCCTAAAACGTTATAATAAACATTAATTACTATAGGTAAACAAGAATCTGATAGCTTTTTTAAAAGTGAAAAAATTGACATTTTCATATGACAACAGTCAACTGATGAGTACAAATCGGTTACAGTACAAATCAGTATGGCGGTCTTATTAAGCTGCGTAAAAACCCCTTTTAAGACAAGTAAAAGTCTTTATCTTTGAAATGAAGAGAACCAATTATTTATAGATCTTTTGCTAGGCATCCAATCATTTTCTCGTCTCTCTAATCGGACACCTTTTACCCATTTGTCTCTACGAACAGCATCTTGCGGTAATCTGAATGGAAAAAATTAAAATTCGATGTAAAATGAAAATATTAAATTTAATTATATATTTGAGAACTTCGTACCTACTTTTGCATAGGTAATAGGTAGTTCAATCTCATGAAAGTGAAAAATGAATTTATTAAAATGTAATATATTGAAATCAAATCTCAGTTAATAAAAAAAACTTGCTTCATTGGGCATAACGACATTCCTATAGTATACTACTATTTTAAAACGTCATATTCTATTGTAAAATTGTATGGACTTACGACGTTTTAGTTTAGAACGGTAGTATAGAAAAATGTCATAAATATTATTATATTTATATTCAAAATTATCGAAGTTATCTGTTTACTAACACGTGAAAAGTAATGCCCCTGTCCTTAGAATTACTATAACTGTTTTTACACCAGCCTACACCACATGAAGGCCTTTTTAATTCGTTTTTACCGTTATTTATAGAAACGCATTCAGACGTCCGTCGATTACTGTCAACTCGGCCAGACTGAAACAGCTCCAGGAGTAGTTTTTTAGGAACGCCCACTCAAGAGTAGTTTGCGTTGGGTCATAATTGCACGGACAGGATGTTTCCATGGTTTATGTGCGTTCACTGGGAAACATACGCAACGTGCCGTAGGTCAAGCGACGCGCCGAATAGGCTAATGTAGGCTGACCCTATTTTTATTAGTACTTTATTTGGTAACCAATACAGGGTGCTCGCGAGGAAACCGAAAGATTTTAATGCTGGATTCCTGACCATATTTAGAGTCTTTGTTATGTGAAAGCGTCCTAGATATAGGGTCTTCAAAAATAAGCTCTTTCTCGTTTCCAGTGCGGTTTTGGGACGCAGAATAGACGCTATTGCAGATTTTTTTGGAAATTAGTTCAAGTTTTAGAACTGGTAGTAATTACGACGTACAAGGAAACATACGCAACGTGCCGTAGGTCAAGCGACGCGCCAAATAGGCTAATGTTGGCTGACCCTATTTTTATTAGTACTTTATTTTGTCCTATTACTGCAAATACCAGCTATGCTATTCTCTTATTTACACATTCGACGCTGCGTTCGTCAACGAGCTCGATGTCGAGACAGCCTTGTCTAAAATCCTAGCTGTTTTATTTGACATTAGGAATCGAGGCTGTGAGCGAGGTTGTGGCCGAGTTCGTCGCTGTTTTTCGTTAGAGAATACGAAGTTCATACATTAAACGTCAAACTTTCGACGCAATGTAGTTCCAGCTCACGCCGCATTCGTCGCCGAGCACTAGTGTCGTTTAAAGTACATTAGTGAATACCATTTTTAGGCTCGACGCTGCCGCAGCACTGACACAGCGCTGACAGCAAGGCGGTTTCCTTAGTGAATAACACTGCTGCTATGTGCACGTATGTATTCTATAATTAATCCAGTGAGGTTTTGGGACACAGAATTATTGTATACTAGTTCAAGTTTCAGAACCGGTAATCAGGAAGCACTTAGCTTTTTTATGTATAATAAAAATAAATATCGACCTTTCTGAAACTTTCAAAAGTGCCTTATTGAGAGTAACTAAAGCTCACTGGCAACAGGAATACCTACACTTATTTTTTTGGTCCACTCTGTATATAGGAACCGGTTTAAAGTAGGTAAAATGTCTGAATTATCAAACCTATGGGAATCGATTTTCTAATAATATTCCAACAATGTAGAGTCCTACATTTATGGACCATTTTCATAGGTAGTTAGTATTGTACGAGTATAATATATTGTATTCGTATTGAACTTCTATACTTCGTATACATTATATCAAGGGGTTGGCATGTTTAGCAATAATAAAGTACCTACTTACCTACTAAAGTTTAAAAACCTAATTCTTCACATTCACAATAATACATGAAGCATTCTTGGCACGCATTCATATTATGGACACATTGAACAATTCCATGCACGTGTCTTCCACCTCATTGAACTTACCCATCCAGTATTATTTGTTACTCATATAAGTCATACATGTATTTATAAGTAGGTGTACAAAAGAAATTGGAAATGGATATAGGTACGAAAGGAAGTGATCATTGTAATCAACCCAATGTTATGAGTTTATGAGCTAAAAATTATAATTATTTTAGCAAGTAGTCAAGCTATCCGACAAAATTACGTAATCATACAAAATTGACAATTTCTATGGGATTTTGGGAAATAAGATATGTTTTGCAAATAAAAAAATACACTTCTAATACAAGCTTTTATCGTTCTCTTTCCATATTTTAGCTAGTCATTAGTACCAACGAAGGCGTCAAAAGTGACAGAGGAAAATCCCCGAAATTTGTAGTTTTGGTAGGGCGGCAGACAACCAAATATCGTGACTGCTGAATCGAATTGAAAGCTTGTAATACCTACCACCTGTTTTACAGTATTTACTTCTGCTGTTCTGTAATGTGTGCTTTATCTAAATAAACTGTATTATATTCTTAATAACGATGAACTTAAAAAACAGTACCTAAATAAAAGCACGCGTCAATACGCCCAAACATTTTTAGAAATCACTCAATCAAACTTGACCATTCAATGACATGCCGCAAATTACGACCGACCACCTAACCGGTTTCAACCAGTTGGCTATTGGCCAGACGAGTAAAGCGATTGACTTCAGACACGAGTCAATTGACACCGCGATACACACTTCGAAGAACCAGATACTTAGGTCTTGATATAGTTATTAGAGGCTTTGGTACTTTGGGTTGGGTTTAAACTTGCGGGGAAATTACTAGAAAAGTAAACATAAAAGATTTGTACTTGGGTCAATTACTTTTTTATGTCACTCGTTGCCATGGTTACGTTCTCCTGGTTCACCCTTAAAGTCACAATTTAATAGGATTCCAGCTGACAAAACTTTCAATTATTTAATAGTTATGGGCCCCTTCAAAGGAGGTTTTGCGTATAGACATTGCGCACATCACATCACATCATCAGCCTATGTTAGTCCACTGCTGGACGTAGGCCTCTCCTATTAACTATGCGTATAAACGCATTAGGAGGTAAATAAATGCCCATAATCGCCACACTGGGCAAGCGGATTGGCCATCGCAGTAATGCGTCCACTATGATGACGCTGCTGCCCATTATCAATCTTCTATCAAGGAATGGTCAGTGACACTTCAATCCCTTAGTCGTCTCTTACGACACCCGAGGGAAGAGTTGGGGTGGTAACAAATGAATTCTTACTGCCGTCACCACACGGCGGTATTTTACACCTCTCACTCACACCATATGCCAAGAGCGGAATGCACATGAATGCAGTCATGGTAGCGGTACTGCCGTCGTGATGGTGACGTGACACAAGTCACGTATCGAACTGCTGTGAATTCATTAAAATCGGGACATGCTGGCATTCGTCACGAGTGAAATTACATGCCCTGTGCAACTCTACTTTCGTTAAATTACTAAAGACTGACTACTAGTTTGTCGACTTTGTGACACTAAATAAGCTACTACTTACATATAAACCGCCATTAAAAAAACTAAATCAACAAGAAAAATTAAACATTGAATTTGAACTTTCGTGAGACATAATAAGTATACGCCATAGTACGCTACGCACCGAGCTTGGCGTGAACGCGGAACGCGGGCTCAGTGCTTGATAATGGAGACCTAAGCTCTCTGAAACATGTCGCGCGTAGTGACTAAATATACGTCAGTTTATCCGTTTAATTATAGAAATCAAAGAATCTATTGAGATATGCAATCTCTGTCTTTGACATGACATGAAGACATAAATCAGAATGCTGACGCATTTTGTCTATTGAAAATGGCCGTTTAGTATGAAACGCATAAGCGTGCGTACGCGTGACGAAAGCTGGACGTTGTCTTCTTTATGTGTATTCGACTATTCCCTAACTGATGCTGTAACAAAAAAGGAATTTTTCATACAAACATTTTGGAAAATGTTGGGAAATGTGGTGGATTTTGCTAAACATCTACCATTTCTCTACCAGCCTACTAATTATTATACTATTTTTTGAAAAATGCTCATCTAGCCCAATGGGACATTGACACCTAGGAGCAGCTACGTATATCAACGAAAAAAATATGTCAATCAATACTAAGCTGAAGTGGCTACCTTCGTTTCGCAGAGGTCTTTGGTGATGTCAATGTTAAAGTTACACTCACTTTTCGACTTGTGTGAAAGTAAGGGTAGAAGCAAGTTCATAGACATAGAAACGAAGCACAGTCAATGAAAATACATGAAGCTCTGTAGTTAGTCATAGATTGCACAGATTTGTCATTATTCGATCACATCTAGTATTTTCTCAGTCAGTAGCTCAATCGTTCACGGAAGTGTTCAATATGTGTAGATTAATTGTGCACCGTGGGATCAATGCACACTGTTCCCAGATGAAAAACGGCATAACTGGCATACTTAGAAAGCTATTAAATGAACGCTAAGAATGTTCCCATAAAATTTTCTCATGCCCGCCTCGGATTATGATAATGGCGGAACAGGACCTGATCAACGGCTCTCTCTTAGACTTATTAATTCGTACGTAAGTGCGATAGGGAGGCAATACCACGAACGTGGTTAATAGCTATAGGCCTTCTGGTTTCATGCGTTCCTGGTACTGTCTTGCTGCTGTAAGCTGCACACTTTGTATCATAATTAGCTTGATTTAACAATTAACGGTAGTTGAATTAAGGGGACTTGTCGGAACTAGTTTGACAGGTGAGAGATGTCATATACGATGATATGTCTATGATAGATACGACGCTTCGGAAGTTTTCTACTCTTGTCGTAAGACTCATAAGAGGTTCACAATTTCACATAACTAATATGAGTAACACATAAATCTCAGTTTCGTTACGCCAATACTAAATTTTATGAAAAACTTGTAAACACGCATGTAAACTATGCAAACACGCATGTAGTACGTAAATATTGCAATAACAATCGTTCCTGTCGTCCCCCATACATTGAATGAATGAAATATCACATACACGAGTGGGCGACATAAGTATACTAATTACACATAAGATCTCATTAGAATGGAAAGATGAGTCGACCAATTAATTCCACTCTTTACTTAGTTATGTATATACGGATAAAATGAGGTCTTGCCTCTCTCTTGTGACTATGTCACTATCATGCGTGATTCGGTTTAACCTGGTGCCTTTCCATCTCTTATCCCTTTATGGTTGCAACCCACATTATATGCAAGGGACTCTCATAACTATTGATGGCTATGCACCTGCAGTTGGGCAACGGTCGACTTGCTCTGGTCTAGACAGGGCATGTCCCTGGTGACTCTAGTCTTATTTTTCACATCAGTCACTTAGCCAGACGGGGGGGCTATGCCCCCCCGGAGACCTCCACCTTCCCCATAGTCTCGCCACGGTTGCTCCAACTCAGTCGACCGTGCCCTGTGTGTTCCCGGCCACACCTCTTATACATGGGAGCTTCGGGCTTCCCTGTCCAATGTCCTTGACTACCATGTGTGCTGTGCACTGCAAGATTGGACTACTACACAACGGAAAGTACGATATGATTCAACCGTCTCCTCATCTTTCCACCTTATGATGCACGTTTATGTCGACAAGATAATATTGCAATCAAACACTCACCTGAGTTGTTCTCTAATGGGGTCTGGGCTTTGAGGATTTAGTATGGGGAGACGGTATCGCTATAACTTTCCTAACAAAACATTCTGCCAATTTCCGAGGGGGACGAGGTAGCACACACGTAAACGATCTAACTACAAATGCATTTCTTCTTCTCGTTACTACTCACGCACACTTAAACAATACCACAACACTAAGTTAAATTATCACACTAATACAGTAAAATTTCTATGCGGACACAATTTCAAACTATCGACGTAGGTGTAATCGAACCGATTAATATGGCTTTCAAGTGTCTGAAGATTATCGTATCGATATATTTTTCTCAACGTCATAGATTGACGTGCACCTTGGTACTATATATTGTTGTTTTGAGTATTTAAATAAAAGTAAACAGACAATTAGTAACAGTTATTAATTAATCAACCAATTTTAATACAAAACCGCCTGAATGTCTTGCCATTAACCTACTTCAATTGATTATGTTTTCGTTTATCGCGATCTTTGACTACGAAGGCTGTAACTGTAAGGAAAGTCTCGGTCAATCACGTGCATTTCGAAATCCGTAAATCTATTTTATTATATTAAATAAATAATATTAATTAGCGGTTGTGAAAGAAAACAATGTATGTCCATACGAGTGTACATACGAGTATTATTTATTTTGTTGTAGTAAGAAAGTTTTAGTTAGCTGGGGTAAAACTCACTGAGGCTTAATTGTGAATACTCGTAAGGATACAATTTGAATACAAGTGCGTAGGTACAAGGTGCGTAGGTGCGTATACATACAAGTTTTTGCAATAAGGCCGGTGATATTGATATTCCTTAGTGATATTTTAGTAAGTACCTAAATACAATTTATAATATAGGTCCAACTAGCGTTAAGTAGCACTTGTAAAAATGAAGTTATTGAATTCGATAAGACTGTGTTTTTATTTACTTACTGTGAGAACACTAATATACGTAAACACAAGTGTCCGTATCGACATTTTATACCTACTCTCGACATTGTGTCATAAAGAGTAACGTTCACATCACTATGTATTTTCGCGCGTAATACGAATTCCAAATAAGCGCAATAAATATTCAACCTTATTGGCTTACATATAAGCTTAACATTAGACCCAGGCAGAGTCTTCTGTCTTACTTGATTCACTAAGTTTGATATTTCCTACAAAATTTAAAGATGGGTAGACCTTATTAACCTTAAATACGAGAATACAATAAATGTCAAACTTTCTCCATCAGTCAAAAATGAAAATACGAATTGTGTGCGATATTTTTGAAACCGATTTTGCTATCGATTCCCTGGTACTTGATTTTCTTGAACAATTTTATGTAATAAAATGTTGTAATATAAACAAATAAAGGCAAGATATGAAATGGTATCGCATATTTTGTATACATGATGTATTTGAACGAGTTTTGAATCCATACATAGCACATACAGGCATTTTGACGGAGCTTGTTACGGGTACATAACGATTACAAGACTGCGAAGAATCGATTAATGAAATAGTTTTTATAAACAGGTTTGGTCAATGTACAAATTCTTGGCCAAAGTCTTTGGCAGAGGGGAAACGATATGAAGCCGACTCCATTACTAAATCCTCAAAGGGTCTGGGCCTCCTAG
This sequence comes from Thaumatotibia leucotreta, assembly GCA_025490895.1. NCBI lineage: Eukaryota > Metazoa > Arthropoda > Insecta > Lepidoptera > Tortricidae > Thaumatotibia > Thaumatotibia leucotreta. Next base: position 34,468 of record JALPQI010009941.1, on the reverse strand, counting down.
GAGCTCGTAGCTCCTAACATGTCCTTTTTTCTCCTTCTTTTACCTTTTCGTTTCGTGTCCGCCGCCACTCTCTCCCGCCATTTTCTTTTTCACCCTATCAACCAGAAAAAAGTTAGTCAAAGACAAGAGTGGTGTTACCACACTCCAAAATATAGATTGACATTACTAATGAAATGTTGATACATACCGACTTTTGTATGGCATTTCGCGCTCCGCGCGACACTCCCACGAGCAAAGGGGAGTCCTAATGTAGTATTGTGAGCAGGTGACGCGTCCACTCCAGGATTTTCTCTCTGGCACGAATAGCAGCGTCTCTTTTAATTCTACTCTCTGACTGTACATTATAAGGGTTGGAAGCGGCTTCTTTAGGTTTTGATGAATCTGTGTCCATCAATGCTGAATCATGTTCTCGCATATCCATTACTTCCTCTGCAGCTACTACCTCACCAGGATTCTCAGGTACTGGATCAGACAGTGTTGATGGTATACTATTGCCTCCGTATGGGGCAGCATCCATATCCAGAAACTCAACAGGCTTGTCAAGATGTGATGCCGTTTGTTCCATTTCTGTTATGGTTTCTGTTTGTGTGAAACCATCTTTGTCTTCCGTCTCCAGCGGGTACAGATGACCCACAGATCGAGTCATAACGGAGTCGCCAACTTTAACTTTAGCGACCCTATGTTTGCCATCTGCGCTCCTTATTAGTTCTGCTATTTTCCCAACCTTCCACAACTCGCGGTTTTTTAGATCTGACTTTATTTGAACAATGTCTCCTAATTTTGGTTCATTATCAGAAACAATTCTTGGTTGTTTAGGAGAGTTCTGGTACCTCTCTCTCAGACTAGTCAGGTACTGTGCCATGAATATCTTTTTAAATTCTTCCATTATTATCAGTCCCCTTTTCCAGCTCTCTATGAGGTTGACTTGAAGTTTCGACTTCTCCACTGTACCAACGCTGTTAGTTGCTGGGGTCAAAGTTAAGCATTTTCCTAGACTTAGGAAATCAGCTGGTCTTAATATATGGATCACTTCGGTTCCAATTTTGGTAAGTGGTCTGGAATTGACAACTGCTTCTATCTCCTTTAGCACAGTCAACAACTTGCTATCTCCAAGAAGGTGTTTTTCCAGAGTGCGTTTTAGAGAATGTTTCACTACACCTATCAGTCGTTCGTAAAATCCACCATGCCACGGAGCCAGCTGAGGTATAAATCGCCATTCAATGCCTCTCTCTATGCAATATGGTTTGCTAACTACTTCTGCAGTTAGTTTGAAACATGTAGCATTATCTGAATATAATCTATGTGGTGTGTTTCTAGTAGCAGTAAATCTCCGAAGTGCGAGGAGGCATTCTTCGGCTGTCAGGTCGTTAACAATTTCTAGGTGAATAGCTCGAACAGCCAAACAAGTGAATAAAGCAACCCATCTCTTTTGTTTGCCAGTTTCTGTATTTACATAGAGTGGACCGAAATAATCTATACCACAATATGTGAATGGTGTGCTATAGTTCACTCTTTCAGTGGGTAGATCAGGCGCAGTTGGTAAGCGATAAGGTCCGCCGCCATGTTTGATACACTGCTGGCATCTTGAGATCACTCGTTCCACCTGACGTCTACCCTGTGGTATCCAGTATTTTTCTCTGATAAGGCTAAGAGTGTGTGTAGTGCCAACATGGTAATTACTTTCATGAATCACTTTAATTATTTTATTTGTAAATTCGCAATCTCTGGGAAGCAATATAGGATGTTTCATGTCATAATCCCATGTGGTGTTGACCATCCGTCCCTGACACCTCAGTACACCATCCACATCTAGAAACAGCCCAAGGTTTCTGGACAAGTGTGTCAGTTTACCTGCCATCTCATTCGCAAAATGAATTTTTTGCAGTCTCTTTATTTCTGCTACAGTATTATCTGCAGAGTCCAATGAAAGTGGTACATCCTCTACTGAGGTATTTTCTGGCATGGCATTACTTAAACTATTGTTATTGAGCTGTTCAGCTTGATCGCCAATTTCCATTTGCTGGTCATCATTGTTTTGCACAGTTTCTCGTTCATTTCCTGGATCATCATGAGTTTCAGGTATACTGTTATGTACACTCTGGTCCAGGCCCTCCGCAACAGAAAGGACAGTCATGTGGTTTTTATAATGCCGATCTGTTGGCCATGTTGTTTCGTCCTCTCTAAGGAAAGTTGGGCCATTGAACCAAAGTTCTTTGGATTGACTCCATCTATCAGGTCTTGTGGCAACATCAGCTGGATTCATCTTCGTGTTAATATAGTATAACTCTGCATCCATTTGATTTCTCTTAATCTCTTCTACCCTCTTTGTTACAAAAGGTGGTAACAATTTGTCTGACCTCATCCATCCATGAACGACTAAACTATCAGTCCACAGCATTTCTTTACTTATTGTAAGAGATAGGTTTTCTCTTACATATTTCAAGAGTCTACTTGCTATAAGTAAACCAAGTAACTCCAATTTCGGGATATGAAGCTTACTGGCGTCTTCACCTTTAGCTATTCTTGATTTCCCCATCAAGAATGACACTAACGTTCCTTGGTTATTTTTTGCTGTAAGGTAGATTACCGCAGCATATCCAGCCTTTGAAGCGTCAGAAAAACAATTTAACTCGTACTTTGTCTCTAATTCTGGACTGACATTGACACATCTAGGTATATTTAGGTTCACAGCCGTTATTAATGTATCCAATATCTCCTGCATTGACTGCATCAGGTCATCAGGTAGATTGGTGTCCCATTTATGCTTTTGTTCGCAGATATTCCTAAACAGAATCTTCAAGGGTAACGTTAATGGACAAATGAATCCGCAGGGATCATATATCCGAGCTAAAGTACTAAGAACCTTTCTCTTAGTATTGATTGTTGCCTCTTTGTCAAAGTGTTGATCGGTAATTTTCAATTTCAAGGTGTCTTGCTTCACATCCCATGATAATCCGAGAATTTTAACTGTGTTGTCATGTTTTGCTTGCTGTTCTGAAGGTATAAGGCTCAGAAATTCCTTGTTATTAGACAACCAATCTCTCATGTTCATAGATATTTGCCCAAGAGTTTCTCTTGTTCTTTCATAAATTTCTTGGGCCTCTTGTACTGAGTTTGCTCCCGTTACCAGGTTGTCTACGTAACAATTATTAGCTATCTCTTTCAGTAAGCTTCCATCCGTTTGCGACATGTGGTATCTAATAGTGGCTGTCAGAAGAAATGGACTTGAAATTATGCCAAATGGAACCCTGCAAAAACGCAAGTATAACAGGTTCTCTCCCGTTATCTCTTTTGTGATGTCTTTGACCCATAAGAACCTTGTCACCTCACGGTCCCTCTCCTGAAGTCCCACCTGTAGGAATGCCTTCTCTATGTCGGCAACAATTCCTATTTTCTTTGTCCTGAATTTCAGAAGAAGGGCAGTGAGATCCTCAAGCATAGAGGGTCCACTATAGAGACATTCATTGAGGCTCTTCATGCCCATTCCTCTCATAGAAGCATCGTAAACAATTCTTCCACGTTTCCCTTCATTTTTTACAATATGATGAGCAAGATAATGTACAGGGTGTTCCACTTCATTTATATGTGGGTCAACTATTTCAATAATATTTCTGTTTAGCTGTTCCTTGAGAATGTCATCATATTCTTGTAGCATGGTTGAATCTAATCTATTGACTAAACTCTTTAATCTCCCCAATGCCATTCCAAAATTTACAGGAAGCTGAGGAGGGTATTCTATCCATGGCCATGTCACTTCATAACGTCCGTTTTTGTATTGTATGGTGTCATTGAAGTGTTTTACTGCTTCCTCTTGTCTAGTGGCTTTGGGAGAATCATTTATGCCAATACATTCGAGAGACCATAGAAACTTAATATCTATGTTTCTAAGAGGCAAGTCCGGTTCAGTGAAATAAGGGCAACTTGAATTATGACAGTGGCAGTAAGTGTTCACAGTTAAAATATTTTCTTCAACAGTATTGCATTTACGATTTGCCCCTCCAGAGTACAGCCAACCAAAATCAGTATCAATCAAATAAAGATTTTCTTCAAGATGAATCCTTGCATGACGTCTGAAGCCTTCATAATAATCATTTCCTATTAGGAGGTCCACATTTATTCCAACAGAATCATCATCAGCCACTAGATCCACCATTGAGTGTTCAAATTTAGCTATTGGTAATTTTTCTGTAATATGTGTAACAATATTTACTCTTACTTGTTTTTCGATGCCACGTTTGGTTTCTATCATAATGTCTACTGAAGGACTCAACATCTCCTTAGAGATAGATTCTCCAAATGTGAACACCAAGAGTCGTTCCTCACTATCTGGTAATAGCTGTAATTTTGAGGCAATCCTTGCAGTTATGTAACTTCTTTGCGAGCCGCTGTCTAAAACAAGTCTGCACTTAAGTTTAGTTGTTTGACTATTGTTGAGGTTGAAGACTTGTGCCACTGCCGTCTGTAAAAAATTGTATTTCATTTTATTTGCAATATAGCAGTTAACCATGGAATGTCCGCTAACAGGAGCATTTACCTCACCTTTTGGTTTTGGGCACAGAAGCTGAAGGTGTCCCTCACCACATCTATAGCATTTTATCTTTCTGTGACACTGATCAGTATTATGGTTTCGTTTTAGGAATTTGTAACATCTGCCAGACAACTGTTTTTTCCTCGAATCAATGTCACTAAACTTCCTACAGTCAGCACTACTGTGGTTCTCGAGTTTACAAAAGATGCAAGGTAAACGGCTTTTCTTTAATGGTATATTTTTACCAAGACTGGCTGCCTTACGTTTTAAATCTTTTCTTTGTCTGAATTTGGATTCCGGATGCTCAGCTCTTGTTTGGAGGACCTCGGTTGTAATTAAATCTTGCTTGGGTTCTAATATCTTCGGAATAGGCTGGGTCTGCGCCTTCTCCATGGCTACTACTATATCTTTTAGAATTCGTCTTACTGTTGTGGTGGAATTATCCTTCGACTGTTGGGGTGTGAGGTGGTACTGGTGCAGGACCTGTTCCGGGAATTTGGAAAGTATAGAAGCACGTAAATGGTTTCCGGTTGTATCTTCACCTAGCTTCTCCAGTACCCGCAGGTGTCGCTCAACCTCATCTAATGTACGCCTACAACTAATTGATGTATACTCTGCACGTCCCAAATTGGTTATCGCAGTGTAGTGTACATCAATTAGCGCATCATTACACCCATACCTTGACTTGAGAGTTTCAATTGCAATGGCATAGTTACGGTTTGTGATGGTGATACCAGCTACGGCTTCCAACGCTTCACCTTCTAAACTACTTAAGAGGTAGTTCAATTTGTCAGCCTCGGCCATAGGTTGGTTGTCAATGTTTGATACAAATCGATCCCAAAATTCCGACCATCTCAACTGGTCCCCGCTAAATTTAGGCAATTGCAATTTCGGTAGTTTAATGTTTATTTTTCTTTCCTCCACTGTTTCTGTCACTTTTGCCATGGAAGACTCTATATTCATGATTAAATCTTCTGCCTTTAGTTGGAGCTCCATGGCAGCTGTGACTGTATCAGGATTTGGGCTTACTGATGTGGACGAATAATGTTTTATTTCCTTTTCAAGTTTCTCGATAAGAGATTTTAATTGCTGGATGGTAGTAGCTGCGCATTCGATAATGAGGTTGCCTTCTTCCGTTGACTTTATGCTTTCTATGTAAGCACTTAATTTGTCCTTCCTCATTATGACAATACTCTTTAGTATGTCATCCATTGTCCCTTTACGAACTGAAATTTTATAAAACAACATTTACTATTTCTATCGTAGAATCGGTAGAATACAGCAAAGCGTCATTACTTCGTGTCCGTAAATCATGAACTCATGATGCAGTTATATTTACCTTGATCCGTGATATATTTCCGCTACTAATAGTCTATTAGCACTGTCACAATCAAATGTATCCTTTAAAACACTACTTTTCTTTATTTTCAATCGATATTTTCAATTTAAACATGTTTGAAACACTTTCATCAAGTTGAAAATTTTCACATCACGGCCATCAAACGAAACAAAATCGGCGGCAATTCGAAATCTTATTGTAGTGTTGTACGCTTGACTTACATTTCACCGATTTTATCTATTCGTTCGTTCAATTAGTAAAAACTAGAATCTCATCATCAGACAACTTACCATTTATTTGAGAATAATATGAATACTTAATAAGATTAATGATTAATAATAAAAATCATCACCATCAAATATCATTGAAACATTATAGTTACGTCTCAAGTATCGCTCTTTCGATTCGATAAAAACCGATTACGCCGCACTAAGACCATAGACAATCGAAATGGGTTTAAAACATAATGCGTACTATGCACGATTTACTATCGATAACTTAAGCTTCAGCTACACTCGCTACCTAAATATACAGTAATAAGTACAAATCGTCAACATTTCTTAATATTAAAAATAAGTAGTAATAGTACTCAGTTTCGCTTCTTTATTAATAAACAATACATAATAATTATTCATTAACATCAATCAAGCATGATAAAGTTCTTCGTTTTATTAGCGATTTTGATAAGATGAACCATGTGCTTTTTTAGCTCATTTATACCATCATATCCCAGCATCTCCACCAAAATGTCGTCCCCCATACATTGAATGAATGAAATATCACATACACGAGTGGGCGACATAAGTATACTAATTACACATAAGATCTCATTAGAATGGAAAGATGAGTCGACCAATTAATTCCACTCTTTACTTAGTTATGTATATACGGATAAAATGAGGTCTTGCCTCTCTCTTGTGACTATGTCACTATCATGCGTGATTCGGTTTAACCTGGTGCCTTTCCATCTCTTATCCCTTTATGGTTGCAACCCACATTATATGCAAGGGACTCTCATAACTATTGATGGCTATGCACCTGCAGTTGGGCAACGGTCGACTTGCTCTGGTCTAGACAGGGCATGTCCCTGGTGACTCTAGTCTTATTTTTCACATCAGTCACTTAGCCAGACGGGGGGGCTATGCCCCCCCGGAGACCTCCACCTTCCCCATAGTCTCGCCACGGTTGCTCCAACTCAGTCGACCGTGCCCTGTGTGTTCCCGGACACACCTCTTATACATGGGAGCTTCGGGCTTCCCTGTCCAATGTCCTTGACTACCATGTGTGCTGTGCACTGCAAGATTGGACTACTACACAACGGAAAGTACGATATGATTCAACCGTCTCCTCATCTTTCCACCTTATGATGCACGTTTATGTCGACAAGATAATATTGCAATCAAACACTCACCTGAGTTGTTCTCTAATGGGGTCTGGGCCTCCTAGGAGCTCGTAGCTCCTAACATGTCCTTTTTTCTCCTTCTTTTACCTTTTCGTTTCGTGTCCGCCGCCACTCTCTCCCGCCATTTTCTTTTTCACCCTATCAACCAGAAAAAAGTTAGTCAAAGACAAGAGTGGTGTTACCACACTCCAAAATATAGATTGACATTACTAATGAAATGTTGATACATACCGACTTTTGTATGGCGTTTCGCGCTCCGCGCGACAGTTCCCGAAACAGGATATAATTAAACGTAAGTTTACGTGATTAAGACCCGTTTGTCTTTAAAATATGGCAATAACAGACAGAAAAAAGTTGGATCACCAACAGAAATTGCAGTTTACTTACAAAAAGTGCTCTTTTGGGTTAGAATAGAAGGTTGTTTACGGTATAAGACAATTATAAGGACGAATGCTCATAATTCTATCTTCCGATATTCGGTAGTGATTCGGAAAATAAACAATCTATGTCGAAATTTTCTTCGAAACTAAAAGAAAGATTGCCGCTTGTAAACGTGCTGATTTTTGCGAAATAAAGTTAAGAAATTTCCAGTTTTCCTGCTCTGCCGCGAAAGTTTACAAATGATTCATAACTTGGGCACGTTTTGTGGCAGCCCCGCTGTAGATGTAAAACAAGAACTCGCCATTTCGACTTCCAAATTGGACCGTGCCATTTATATGGCTGCATGTGTAATGATGGATATAGACCGTCGTTATTATTTTTTTAGTACAGGTGGCGTGTTTTTTAGGCTCTAGTGTGAGAAGTGTGTCATTTTACGTCAGGTCCAAAACTTCGGAGGGCCATCTGCACTAAAATCGTCGTTCGAGACACGTGCAAAAACGAAATTCATAACTCGTGTCGTTTTAAAACACTCTCTAACTCCCTATCGGTCGTGTTTTAAAACATCACCACTCGTTTCGAATTTCAAGTTTTTCGCACTTGTGCCGTAATATACATTTACTGTAGGTACTAAGTGTATAGACGATATTAACTAACACTAGGCCACTCTAGCAACCGGAATAAAAAGGATACGTAGTCAATTTAATAAAATCGGATTAATTAATAATACGCTCATTAATATGGTAGAAACAGCTTTATTTTATTACAACGGAATAAGTTGCAGTGCTTTATATTTTTGGTTCATATTGATGTACCATCTGTAGGGTTAGCATAAGCACATAATTCAAACGAAAGTATCTCGCGGCGACGTAGAATATGCGTCCCTCTTTTATTAACTAAAGGTGCAAGCAGACCAAACGAGCATTCGCTATTCTAACCCCCTACTCTACGAAATTCAATCGCTACACAAAACGTGATTCGTTGATTTCGTAGAATGGGGGATAGAATAGCGAATGCTCGTTTGGTCTGAATGCACCTTAAGCCTATTAACTTTTTTTGTCACTTACAAGTCTACACGCAGCTTTATGCGCGCAGCCCCTTAATTGATCGTCGTTATGTTTATGCTAGTTCTTTAATTATTCACTGTACGCCAATCGATAGGGGTATTTTTTGTTCGTTCTCGTTAATCGTTGTGCAATTTGTTTGATAGATTAGCGTACGGTTGCCTTAGCAAAATAAAAACAAACATAATTATTATATTTATGTACCTACGTTGTGCTGAAATTACTTGCAATATTTTTTGAGGTCATGAATTTATGATAGTTTGATTTGACACAAGTGATACGCTTCTTATGTGTTTTATCAGCAAAATTCCCTTTTTTGTTTCACTAAATGTTTTATGGACTCAACGTAAGGAAATACCAAACAATTACTTAAAAACCGACTTCCATTTCTAATTGAGTTATTTTATTCTGATAATATAACTAAATTTGAAATGGAAGTATCTCGTCAGCGAGATAAGGATGAAAATCGCATAAAAAAATGCAAATTAGATTGCAATCTGACTAATTACCGACCAGTTTATGCCATCGAACCCATCTGATAAAGCCGTATTACAATTTTATGGCCATCCATACTAATAATACGAACTCGACATGGTTTCTGTCCACTTCTTATTTTCTGGAATCTTAATTTTATTATTATTGGTTTGTGAAGAAAGAATACTGTGTATGTCTATCACATGACTTAATAAAAAAGGGAGAAAAGAGAAGACTACCTTCGTACGGGGGTATGGTTCTCACCGTCTAATCTTGAATGATGAAGGCTGAGAACCTGATTCATTGACCGCGAGTATATTTTCTTAACATAGGCTATATCAGTGTAGGCTCAAAAACCGTTTCGTAATTCCGTAGTTCGTCAAAAACGGCTGGATCGATTATGTTCAAAATAATATTCTTTTAAAGTATTCTAAAGTCTTAATGAATGTACATGATTTTTTTCATACGAGAATTCTTCGGACCCATTGATGGAAAGATTAAATGCCATATTTTTTATATTCTGCAGCGGTTATCTCTGAGAATATTGACTAACAGCCACTGAGCTTTGGTCAGGCAGGACAGACAGACGGACGTGGCGAAACTATATGGAAGTATGGATGGATGTCGTCGGCTTCGTTGATCGGTGTAAAAACCTGTCGAATGAGTCACCCGGGCCGTTAGTCAACTTTTACCGCTACTGCCCTTAAAGTTTGACTGATACCAGCTAATGAGCTGGGGGTCTACCGCAAATATTGGAATTCGTAAATTTCAGGCTTCCCTATCTCTGTCACTGCAATGAAGGCGTAATCAGAGTGACAGAGATGTCTGCAATTTACGGTTATCGATGCTCGCGGTAGGCGCTTTGGTCACTGGTGGTTAATGCCCCGCGGAAAGCGGGTTCAGCGGGATTTGGCACAAATTGGTGTTTTTACAATGTACTGTATGAGATTTTGGTAGTATGCGTTTAGTTTTGGTACTTGCGAAATATTTTCAGCAAAAGCGTGGTGTGTCTTTAAGGCATTTCCCTTACATTGTTAAAACGCGACGGGTGTCCCACGATAACGGCCCGGCCACGAAATTGGTCTAAGGCGACCAGCGGCAAGCGAATCCATGAGTTGGAGCGGGAGGCCGATATGGGTACGAGAGGGAGCACCATACGTTTTCCGCTAAGCCGGTCGCCTTAGACCAATGTCGTGGCCGCGGCGTTAAGGACGCCCAATAGCATAAACACCATCTTAATATACGTTATGTATGTATGGCTATAAGGTCAACAAAGATATACTCGGATAATCACTGGATATACCAGCTCGCGGGACCATTTTCTCTACCGTCTGGGCTTCGAAATAACTTATAGAAATGCGGATAGGTATCCTCTAGGACCATGATTAAGATAGGTATGTTGTCTATGGATTGACAAGTGGTTAAGAGTGCTGCGATCGATATAAAGTAATAGTCGTCAAAGTTCTGCTTCACTGACGTGTAACTGTCAGTTTTGTTAAGAATTGTATAGTTTTAGATGTAGAACGTCAGGTGGTAACCGCGAACCGGGTTCTACAGGTCATCATAATCATCATCAGCCTGTCGCAGTCCACCGCTGGCCTCTCCTATTACCTATGCATATGAACGCATTAAGAGGTAATGCCCATAATCTCACTAGTGTGTCCATGCCCACTCAGAGCGCCTAACGAGAGTGTTAGAAAAAAAATAAGTTTTAAGACATAATATTATTAAATGTCGTACTGACATTTCTATTACTCCCTAGGGAATTTAACTTTTCTATTACTCCCGCTACGCACGTAAGCAATGGCGCGCTTAGACAGCAAGTGTGATGAAAAAAAAATGTAATACTATTGTATTATACACCCAAGAGCATACTTATGAAACAGAAATATGGTAATATAATTAAAGTTTATTTTTCAAGTTACTAAAGGAGACCCGTCGGGAGATTCCAAAAAACCGATCACTGCTCATCATCAATCTTCAATAAATTAATGTTCAGTTACACTTCAATCCCTTAGTCGACTCTTACGACTACGGGAAGAGTTGGGTTGGTGACAATATTTACCATCACCTCGTGGCATCACCTCGTACTGCCATCACCTCGTGGCAAGTTCACAGTAAAAATTCCCATTTGACTAATTCACACATGATTAATTCCCTAATGCAAACTCCCTTTGTTGCAGAGCACCGAGCCATACTTCCCATTCCTCGGCGCGCACGCGCCTCCCAACGGCTACCGCACCGAGACCACCGACGAGGACGGCACCGTCCGCTGCTGCTGCGTCTGTTACACGTTCCTCCGTCAGCAGTGGGAGCAATACGACCGGGAGAACAAGCCCCACAGCCAGCGGTTCTACTGGATGAAGAGGCTTGACGGGAAACCATTTATCGGTGAGTCACTGAGTAAAGGATCTCCCCAGCCCAAACCTTTTTTTTATTCAGAATAGGTAGACGTTTCACCACGATCATACCTGCTGGTAAGTGGTAAGTGGTAAGTGAAGATGCATATCGACGCTTTCGTATTTTTAACCTTTTAACCGCCGTAGTCTGATATATCAGACAACCAAAGTCCAGCTCACGTCGCCAGAGTCTGGTGAATAAGACCAAGGTCTGATTAGGTTTCTATGATGTAAAATCTGCGTGGTGTAATTTTGTATTCGTAGCGACACGGGCACGCACCATGAAAAATTCACGGCGGTAAAAAGGTTAAGGCAAATTGCGCCGTATCACCGTCAATCGGTGTCGTCCGAGTTGTTTCTCTTTCGCTCTTATTGTGTAGTAATAAAAGTTATCATTTCATAAATGGATTTAGCCGAAATCGCGTCGATAGATTTGGGAAGACTTAAATCCGATAGTGTCCGTAGTTGCGAATTAATGAATATACAAACGATACTTCTGGAGTATGTGTGGCTGCTCCCGCGTTTTCGCTACTGCAGCTGTGTCCGGGTCGCATCCCACGATGGTAGGATGGTCGTTGCACCGTTATTTGGGGGACGGTGATGAGAGGCTGTAAACCGTAGTTGCGCTTAATTTCTACGCCAGCTCGGACAGCGGACGACCCATCTGTCATGCTCATGAAACAACAACTGTTTTTTCAACTTCAACAAGGCCAGAAGTAAGATTAAAAAAGTTTAGGTTTCTTTCTTCATATCGTTAAGTGTTTTGTCGACAAAAATGAGTTCTGTCCGAATCTTATTCTTCTAGAAATCAACTAAAATATGTAATCAACATTTTGTCCTTTACAAACACAATATCAAATGGACAGTAATTTTGTATATTAATACGCTATGCATAACACTTTAACGACAATTTCACTACTATCGAAGTTAAAACTATACCATTGCCACAAATCCCAGCTACAATGGCAACTATTTCAATTGGAACCCTATACCACTAGAACCAATACAAAATGACAAGTAGAGACATCTTTGACAAAGTCCCTGAGTGGTTGTACGTTTTACAACTCCTTTATCACCAGTCGCTACAGTATACGAATTTATCGCTGCCTGCCCCAATTCTGCCAACATGACTTGGCACGTTGTTTTATCGACGCATACACGACTAATGTACTGCGGTCTACACCACCCTTACATAGCCAAAACAGTTTAACCATACATGCACTTTATTTGCATTGCAATAAGGGCCAGAAATGGTTAATTGTTGTACAAGCATAGTAGATTTTGGACTCTATGCAATTTACACTGACGTTATTTTCATGGCTTAGAAATGGGATACAGAATTTGCGGAATAAAAATCACCCCATTTTAGGAACATGCGTATTTACTTCCAAATCTTATTCCATTATAGTGACCTGGTTAAATGTTGTAATAGTCGAATACTAGTGTTATTGTGCCAACATTGTAGGTATGCCAAATGTATTCGCATAATGGTTAATTGTCAGTAATCATTATGATTTATGTCATATCTCCAATACGACCTAAATAAATAACTACTTCTTCTGATCAATAGAAAGACTAAGCTTAAGACATTTATCAGAACTAGGTCAGATGACGGAATCGTGATCAGAAATCTGAAAGAACCAAAATAAGTAGACATCCAAACCAAAGTTTGGCAAGTAGAAAATAGAAATCGCACCTTTGGTGGTCTGTAATTTATCCGTAACGTATAACCCTAGGTCGTCTTGGGAGCAATACCGTAACCAACATTCTATATGTCCAATAAGCCCTAACGTATCCAGTCCTCTGGCATTGCTAAATTACATTGCGGATACTAAGTAGCACGATCGCATTTCCGTCGCGAATCGCAACCTTTCGCACGCGATTGTCAACTTTTACATCACGGATAATAAAAAGGGACCACGTATCCATGTATCCATATAGTCTTATTACGTTTTAGTCGACATGGAACGCCATCGGGCATTATGGCGGCACAATACATGTATGTCACGACACGAAAAAACTGTTTGATTGCGCATTGTGCCCACCGCTATTGTCATTTAGGCTGTATAAGGCTTATTTCCTTGGCCTATAATCTTTTCTGAACTGTCGCTCAGCGATTACTGTTATTTTCTTTGAGGTTCAGTCATTTGTTAGCGGATTTGATTATATGAATTATATCCATTACGCATTCAAAACTTTCTAGCAACTTACTTGATTCGATTTTTATGTTTCAAGCAAGTTTTCTATCTGCACTACTAATTGATTAGCTATTTTCAAACTATTTTGTCCTGCAAGAAACGTACGTAGCATTGAAAATATCACGTGAATAAAAGAGACCGATAATAAAATGTTTCTCACCCTAGTTTCATGGCGCTAGTCTTTTTTTTTGCTATGGATTTTCCGGGCTCTGGACATCTCCCTTATATATAGATATATAAGGGAGATGTTCCACATAATATATATCTTTAGAACCCTGGTAACTTAAAATTGGAAATTGGATCCGGTAGTAGACCTTTGTGTTGTATTATTAGAAATATATTGTGTTCCTGAATCGTAATTTTTCTATTATAGTTTTTATTCTATTGTATAATAAGTGTATCGTCGTTTAATTACCACAACAAAAGCCTTAATTATGTTTGCCGTGAGGCCAGTTTGTGTCGTGTAAGATAGAACCATGATATTTATATTTATTTAGGGATTTATTAAGACGGTTACTCTAGATTACCAGATATCTTAAGAAGTTGGAAAAAACTAACTTCAGAATGTTGAACGGAATCATTACGGGACACAACACTCTCAACAGGCAACTTAAGGTGATGGGAATAAGCAATGAAGCAGCCTGTCCACATGCGGAACAGACGAGACTAGTCAGCATGTCCTGGCGGAATGCATTATGTATGAGATGAGACATGGACGATTATGACAAGGACGACAAAGAACTCAGGATGCTTAGCCAAGTTGCCAATCGCTAACGCTTAGTAGTTTTCCCTCTCTGTTACTCTTTCATATTAGTGCGACAAAGACAGTTACCTGCCTTTCGTTTACGATTGACAACTTGTCTAAGCACCCAGGGATGTCTTCAGATATGTCCTACGGTTCTGCAAGAAAACAAGGAGGCTATAAGGAAGTAATGGGAGAACGCAGCAGGGACATTAACCTGGTTGTTTAGCCAAGTTGCCAATCGCTAACGCTTAGTCGTCAATCGTAAGGTAAAGGCAGCTGTTTTTGTCGCACTAATATGAAAGAGCGACAGAGAGGGAAAACTACGATACGCTACTAAGCGCTAGCGATTGGCAACTTGGCTAAACATCCTGCAGCTCCAGCAACGGGAAATGGGGTGAACGAGCACATCAAATGCTCGACAGCCCGCTCGATTCCGTCCGAGCGTCCCTCCAAAACATGACATAATTTTCTCAAACATGCAATAAAATATTGTTGTTATGTTCCTTATAATGCGAAGTATGACGTTACAGGTGCGACTAGGACATGAGGTCGTTCATGGAATTTAATACAAATCTTGAAGCCCTTGGCCGGCAAAGTGCTCTTTTTAATTCCATTCCACATTGTGGCACAGGCATCGTGACATTCGGCCACAATAAAAAACTTGATTTTTGTTGTTTATTTCATTGCATGTTTGAGAAAAACGCTATACATATCTCGGCCGGTAATATTGGGTTTCCCGCCTCAGACCTATCCTATATGTCTCCGGCCGGCAACCCCTTTCGTCCCGGCCTTATAGTAATATACTATTAGATTACGGGAAGTTCTAGAGACCCTAAATAATCCCACGCTTTATGTATGCTTGTACCCTTAATACCCTATCCTGTCATCTCAACTGTTGTCATAATGATATATTTCAACGGGAATCAATGAATCCAACGACAATAAATTCGAATGGCCGGACGCGGCGTGGGCAGAGATTGCAAGTCCCTACAATGTTGCTGAAATATACACGGTGTAACGTCAGCATTCCGAAAGATTTTAATGCTGGATTCCTGACCATATTTAGAGTCTTTAATGTTATATAAAATTTCCTGGATTCGGCTTGGTTTCAGAGATAATCAACCTTTTTTCGAAATAAGTTTTTCGACGTAACTCTTCATTTAACTTCTTTTGGATTACAATGCTACCACAATGTGTTCTGATATTACCACACCTTTTGCCTGACAATCAAAAAATACGAATAGACTTGACGAAATAACCTCTACCTAAAAAAAACAATTGAAATAAATAATTTGAACAAATTGTTGTTATGATAAAAAGTACGGGAAATGTTAAAAAGTATTCAAATCGGCCAAAAAAAAAGAAAAAAAAATTTTTTTTGGTGGAATTTACATTTGGTCTCATAATATTTTTTGTTTATTTTGATGTCTAGAATGCATAGTTAAAATCTTTCGCAATGCTCGCGTAACACCGTGTATACTCTGATGTCTCTGATATGGCATGCCAGTGTACTACAAGTTACGACATTTGGCTAACCTAAACCTTATCTACTTGCAATAAGGTTGACCTGTTATCAGTTACTTTGACGCATGATGATTGCAAATGTTCAAGCCTATACCGTGTAGGTATTGAAGGCTTTTTTTATAAAGTTCTTATAAGGATCGTGTACTCGTCACTGTCAACAATGTATGAAACTGGCAGACAGAAATGTCCAAGTAAGTGATGTTGATAACAGTGCATTCTTAAAGGCCTATACTAGAGGTGTGCGCCGATGGCCAAACTATCGGCGGCGGCCGCCGGTCTGAAAATGGCCGGCGGCGGCGGCGTAATCGGCGTGATCGGCGTAATGAAAGAGACATATTAAAATTTTCAAAAGAACGGGTTTTTTCAAAATTTCTAAACGTCATGTTCACACATTTCATGTTTTTCTTCGGCTTTCCTCAAAATAGTCCGACATGGCTGCTGCGTAACATTAAGCGTGCGTTCCGTGTCCACTCAAAATGGCTGACTGATTCCCCGCGCTTATGGTTATGGTGCCGGGCTGCCACCTGCTCGGCGTACGGACGTCCCACGCCCCGCAGCCCCCGCACCTAGCACTCTTGCGCCTTTGACAACGAGTTTATCTTGCCTGTATCGCACACGTTATTTTTTGTTATCTTGTTTTAACTTTGACCCGGGTATGTCTGAAACCTACGACCAAGACCACCGGGGTCAGGGGTGCTAAGAATCTCCGGCAAAGATCCGGCTACCACCACCGACGACCTTGCCCTGGCAATGTACAACACACGTACACTGCGGACCGACGAAAAGTTAGTGGAACAGGAGGAAGGGTTGAGCAAGTTATTATTTAGTAATAAGACCTCCTGTACACACAAGCAATTCAATAAATGAAATGAAGTTGCGTTGGGACATTGTGGGATTGTCACAAGTTCGAAGAGAGGGCAAGGACACGATAATCCTAAAGTCCGGCAATTTGCTCTATTTCCGGTAGGGCGACCAACAGTCCCAGGGAGGTGTCGGGTTCATCGTCCACCAGTCCCTGGTAAACAACGTGGTGAAGATCGAGACTATCGAGAGTGTGTCGGCTAGAGTGGTGTACCTTATACTCTAGAGTCTACTCTAGGTGTACGTGCTGATTTCGACACACTCCGACGACGAGGTGGAGGCTATGTATGATGATATCTCAAAAGCCATGCATAGTTCCAGAACCTACTCCACCGTTGTTATGGGGGACTTCAATGCAAAACTAGGCAAGAGAGATGGTGACGAGCTAATGGTGGGGCAATTTGGGGTTGGACGTCGGTTCCACCGTCGTCGGTTCATCTGCTGGCTGGTTTCTTAGAGAAGGAGGGACTCTATATGATGAACTCCTTCTTTAAGAAACGTGAGCACAGAAAATGGACTTGGATGAGTCCCGACGGTGCAACTAAAACCGAGATCGACTTCATCATGTCGACGAAGAGACATATATTCAACGACGTTTCTGTGATCAGTACGGTTAAAACCGGAAGCGATCACCGCCTGGTAAGAGGCACGTTGAATATATGTCCTGCACTCCATATCCAAAACCCCGAGAGCTTTCAGCTGGAACTCCAAACCCGTTTCGTTTGCTAAGGCAATGATGTGGATGTATTCAACGACGGGTTTGTGGAAGCTGTCCATAGTGCTGGGTCTAAGTTTTTTAAGGCCCAACGGACAAATAAGACCAGGAAGCTCTCAGACTCAGAAAGTTCAGAAACTAATGGAAAAAAGGAGTGAACTGGTTCTAACAATCCTCAGTTGATGCGACTTTATACCTGCAGCTCAACAGACAGATCTCTAAGTCCCTCACACGCGATATGCGCCAATTCCGTACCTTGGTACGCAATCCACTTGTGGATAGAAGAACCCATCGAGCGGAACAAGGGCTCTAAAGTTTTTGCAAGGTATCTGTCTGTTGGGCAAAGCCAGTTCGCCAAATTAAAGACTGAGGGTGGTAGAATCGTCACATCCAAATCTGAGCTGCTGAGTGAGATAGAGGGTTTTTATGGACAGCTGTACACGTCAACTAGCAGACCCGAAGTTGATCTAGCGGAAGACCTCAGAGCTAGACTGACCTGACGCTATACAGAAGACATCCCAGACATCAGCCTGTGCGAGATTAGAACGGCTCTTGAACAGCTCAAAAATAACAAGGCGCCTGGGGAGGACGGAATTACATCTGAGCTTCTGAAGGCCACCACACTTCTGAAACCACCCGGTAAACCGATCCTTACGGTCCTTCAGAAGTTGTTCAATTCCGTCTTACTAGAAGGGAGAACGCCAGAGGCATGGGTGGAACAGAGGTGTGGTGGTACTGTTCTTCAAAAAAGGTGACAACGCTTTATTGAAGAACTACCGACCCACCTCACTTCTGATCTGACCCATGTCTATAAGCTGTTTTCAAGAGTCATTATGAATCGTCTTGCAGGCAGGCTTGATGACTTCCAGCCTCCCGAACAAGCCGGTTTCCGAAGAGGCTTTAGTACCGTAGACCACATCCATACGCTTCGTCAGGTTATACAGAAGACCGAAGAATATAACCTGCCCCTCTGTTTAGCGTTTATGGACTGCGAGAAAGCCTTCGATTCAGTACTACAGTCTCTCCAACGGTGCCTAGTCGACTACCGCTATATCGAAGTGTTGAAGTGTTTGTACGAGAGCGCCACAATGTCATCCGACTCCAAGACCAGAGCTCGAAGCCTATTCTGCTGCAGCGGGGAGTTAGGCAAGGAGATGTCATCTCCCCTAAGCTGTTTACCGCTGCACTGGAGTGTCTTTAAGACTCTGGACTGGAGATGGCTGGGTATACATATAAACGACGAGTACCTCACTCATCTTCGATTCGCTGACGATACTAGTCTTGGCTGAGACCTTGGGGGACTTGAGTACTATGCTCGTTGACCTCAGTAGAGTCTCCGAGCGAGTTGGTCTTAGGATGAACATGGATAAGACGAAAATCATGTCAAATTCCCATGTAGCACCCGTAATAATCGGAGACTTTACACTCGAAGTTGTAGACGATTAAATATACCTAGGACAAACTATCCAGTTAGGTAGGTCCAACTTCGAGAAAGAGGTCAATCGTTGAATCCGCCTCGGTTGGGCAGCGTTCGGGAAGCTACGACTAGGGATTGCAATTGCTGGATCCAGCATCCAGCAATCCAGCTGGATCCAGCGCATTTTTCGGTCTGCTGGATCCGCAAATAAAATTCACCAAAAAAATGCATAATTAACTTTACATAAACTTATTTTACGTCGTGTTTGAAACGGTTCCGCGTTCCCGCGCTTGGCCCTTGGTGGCCGTGGTTAATACGAGTGCTCCTTCCAATTTATGGTTGAATCAATGTGTATGGGTCCTGTAACACAGGGCTTTCTAGCTCAGGACACAGGGTCGTGATATTACTGAAATGTTGTTTTTAGTACAATAAACTTTTTTTCATTTTTTTTTTCATGCCTAGAAGTGGGAACGTGTGGACCCGATTCTAATGTAGTGCTTCGGAATGAGAAATATATGTTTATGCTACGTTTTTGGTAGGGTCTAAATTGCATGAGTTTGCTTTAAATTTTATTGAAATTAAGCTTTAAATTGTAATCGTCCAACCAGGTTGCAATATTTTGAATGGTTGTATTTACGCTATTATTTAATTAAATATAAACCCCAACCGAGAACACTGCCTTGGGGTGTTGGTCGAGTAATATTCGTTTTATGTGATTGAAATGTTTGTATGGTCCTGTAATGTAGTTGTGATATTCTATTCAATTCGTATAAGGTATGATTTAAACCATTTGTGAGCTCAGCCTCTAATACCTATTCCAAATAAATTTTCAATAAAATATCATATAAAACACAATCATAAGCTTTGCTAGCATATTTTCTGTCATTTATTGTGTTTAAAACTTTGTTTATGTACT
The DNA here is from genome assembly GCA_025490895.1 of Thaumatotibia leucotreta. Taxonomy (NCBI): domain Eukaryota; kingdom Metazoa; phylum Arthropoda; class Insecta; order Lepidoptera; family Tortricidae; genus Thaumatotibia; species Thaumatotibia leucotreta. The sequence goes on along the minus strand of JALPQI010009941.1, from coordinate 14,508 downwards.
TGAAGACTGCTGACTAGGGCCTGCAGTACCGGGGCCGGTACTGAGATTTTCATTTCCCGGTACCGAGCGGTACCAGTACCGGGACTCCCGGTTCTGCCCGGTTCTTCCATCCGCGTATGACTAAATGATAATGACTTTATTACTAAATTGTTTATTGAACAAAGAAATATAAATAAACCGTTATGCAGCGCTTGTAGTATAAATGTGACGTTTTCAAGTTAAAGGTCGCGTACCATATGGACGAAATTTATTCGTATTTTTATACGAATTAGAGCGTTCTTGTGCTTAAGTGACAATGTTGCACCTTTATGAAAATCTCTAATATATCGTCCATTAAAGTCCATTAAACTAAAAAACCATGAAAAAATATTTTATTGCAAAAACGAAATTATAAACACTAATATTTTAAGTGGCACTAAGACACCTCTGTCGATTTGTCGTTAGAAAGTATCAAAATTATGCAGGTGCTTTTTTTGCGCTATCACGCTTTCGTTACTAAACCACCATTTTGTCTGTTGCGATTCGATTCGACTGCCACAAAGCCAAAAAAAAAGTGATTATGTTAAGAACTTTATAAGTAAAGTGCCACATTTGTAAATGTGGCCGTTTTGATTAAAATAAAAATGAAAATATTGTGTTCCTTTATATAAAAGGGGGCCACAATACGGAATGTGGCGGTTTTGATTTTAAAATTGTATTCTCTTAAATTGGATTTTTCCTAAAACTACGTAAAAATACGGTAGTTTGTATTTGGATTTGAAAACTTTTTGAATTAAAAATATATTCGAGTCCATCAACCACAGATGTTATATTTGTACATGTGGCTGTTTTGAATAAACAAAGGAAACGAAATACGATGTGGCAGCAAAAAACAAAAGGACCGTATTTGCATTTAGATAAATCCAAATATTTATTATTATTTAAATCCAAAAATATGCCAGAGTTATATTCTTGTTATGCAGTGAGTTATGTTTGTTTTGCATGAAATCTGCTGATTTCTTGCAAAAACATCTTTATTTGCTGATCTGCTGATCTGAACAAGAAATAATATTGCCCCTAGGTATAAATAAACAATCAAATTTGATATTATTACTATTGGTATAGGTACATCATCAGTCAACATCATAAATGTCATAATTTAAAGATAGCTTTTTGTGGATATGACTACACAGAGGTGTAATACCTCTATATATTTTATCAATTTTATATATTAATTGTATTATGAATAAATATTTTACTTTAAGTATAAAAAATGTACCTATACACACAAAAGCACACACAAAAGAAACACACGATTACAGCTACATAAGAGTTAAAAACATAATCTCCTGCTATATTTGTTAATACACACCACAGCTCTGAAAAAACACGCATCTTGATTATTTAACATAGAACCGGGAAAGAACCGGGACATTATCTTTAGTACCGGTTCTCTCGGTACCGGGAGTACCGGGAAATTCCCGGTACTGAGAGAACCGGGAGCAGGCCTTACTGCTGACGATATTGAGCGACCTTTTCACAAAAGGAATATAATCGGTTTGACATAGGGGTTTTAAAATTTTTGGAAAATTGTGGTAGAAGAGGGTATGGGGCGGTAATTACTACATTTATTGTGATTGCCTTTTTTATATACAGGTTTAAGATAACGGACATTTTAAGGAGATCTGGGACTGTTCCTTCTGTAAAAGACTGGTTAATGAGAAGTGTCAAAGGAGGGGTTAACACTTCAGCTCATTTTTTTACTAAATAGGGAACTTCTTTTATTTTTGAGACATTTAGTTAGTTTGAAAACTTCACGTGGGGTGACGGGGCTAAGGTAGAACGAGTTTTCAGATGGTGATATTACGGGTCGTCCCCGGAGCGAAGCTTCAGCCCTATGCGGAGTCGGTTTTTGAAATTCTATCCAATTTTAAACTAAGGGGCACACTAAAAGGTTTCAAATAAAGAAAATAATTAAACAACACGACTGCCGTTTTCAGCGAACTGAAAAAGTAACAAAAAATTCCTTTTTCAGGTTAATTCTTGTGATCGTATGCCTAGGCGTTTGTCTTATTACATTACTATAATTTTGTTTCGATTGCAGTCGGGGAAACTCCATATATTTATATTTTCCGTAATGAAAGGTTCCCCGACTGCAATCGAAAGAAAACATAGTAAGTAATAAGACAAACGCCTATATGTAGATACGCTCACAAGAATTAACCTGAAAAAAGAATTATTTTCTACTTTTTAGTACGCTTAAAACGACAGTCGTGTTTTTTAATTTCCTAATTATTTTATTTTTTTAGTTTTTTTAAATATATAATGGTCACAAAATTGCGCGTTATTATCCTCCTTTTCATTATATTAAATATTATTATTCATAATTAACCTGTTTTATTGCAAAAAGTCGTTTTTTTTTTCGTATTTTTACTATCTGCTGGATCCGCGCTGGATCCAGCTGGATTGACGCCGATCCAGCAAAAATCCAGCTGGATTGAAAACACTGCTGGATTGCAATGCAATCCCTATAGTCCGTGGGCTAGTCGGCCTGAAATTAGAAAACGGTATAATTTGGGGGTACCAAGTGTTCTTTTTACAGTAGTTAGACATATTCATAAGGATGTTAAAAAAGTATGATAGACATCTCAAAGTGGTAGCTAATAGGCATACGGGCTATTTCAAGATTTCCGTTGTATGACAGGTATGGTTAAAATTAGGAGGTACAAATTTTCCTTTTCACGGCTGTTAGGTAAGCTTATAAAAACGTCAAAAATGCAAGATTGCCATTTATAAGTGCTACCTAACAAAAATGGGGGCCAATCAAAGATGGTGGATCTCAAGTTTTACAAAATCAAGTATATCTCGAGAACTATTAAATGTATCTAATTACTCTCTTGAACAAAATTAAAGGCATATCTGTAAGCTTCATGTTTTGCATATACACCATATTGCTAAAACCAACCAATAATTAATTATGACCAAAGGCCATAGTCGGATTTTCATAGTAAGTCAGCCTTTAAATCAACCAGACTCTAGTATTTTTTTGTGAGTACCTCTTATGGTGAAGAATATTTCTGCTGAGTATCAACGTCCTATCGGTGACAGTTTTTGACTTATGATTTTTTTTAGTTTTTTCTTTAATGTGTTGTATCTCAGGATGTATAAAAGCGAATTGCTTCAAATTTTGAAATAATGTTCTTTATTTAGATATGCATCGAATTTAAAAAAATGAATATCGATTGTCGTATAAAAAAAAGAAAAAAAAAGACCAAAAAATTTTTCATATTTTTTTTTGTGTACCTATGAAGTAGTGACACCTCTATTTTCTTTTTCTAATTATAGACCATACATTGGCCTACTAGTTGCCTAAGTATCAAAATTTTCCAAGCGGTACTTCTTACCAAAAATCGGCAATATGTGTGGTCAAGTTCTGCATTCAATCGGTGTTTTTCAATGTAGTATACAAACTCTTCATTTATATTTGAGTTTTCTTATCAGGTTATCTTATTTAAGAGTAAATGCTAATGACAACTTAATGTCATCATGATGCATGCTGTTTATTTCATTATTAATCGGCCGTTTATTATTTTATCTAGCGTAATTCGATATTATTTATGAGATATTCATTAAAAATAATATATTGCAGTTAAATATTATCGAGATACGCTAGTTGAAATGGTAAACGGCCGATTAATAATGAAATAAACAGCTTGCATCATGATGACATTAAGTTGTCATTAGCATTTACTCTTAAATAAGATAACCTGATAAGAAAACTCAAATATAAATGAAGAGTTTGTATACTACATTGAAAAACACCGATTGAATGCAGAACTTGACCACACATATTGCCGATTTTTGGTAAGAAGTACCGCTTGGAAAATTTTGATACTTAGGCAACTAGTAGGCCAATGTATGGTCTATAATTAGAAAACGAAAATAGAGGTGTCACTACTTCATAGGTACACAAAAAAAAATATGAAAAAATTTTTGGTCTTTTTTTTTCTTTTTTTTATACGACAATCGATATACATTTTTTTTAAATTCGACGCATATCTAAATAAAGAACATTATTTCAAAATTTGAAGCAATTCGCTTTTATACATCCTGAGATACAACACATTAAAGAAAAAACTAAAAAAAATCATAAGTCAAAAACTGTCACGGATAGGACGTTGATACTCAGCAGAAATATTCTTCACCATAAGAGGTACTCACAAAAAAAATACTAGTCTGGTTGATTTAAAGGCTGACTTACTATGAAAATCCGACTATGGCCTTTATGAAAATTTCGTGATTTTGATTTTTTTTGTGTCGTGTTTTTACATAGTAGTCATGACGCTAGAACGATTAAATATTTTTTTAAAGATAGTGTATTTAATAAGCTTTAATTTGATGTATATTACTTGTTGGCGGTATTAAAAAAAAATACCCATAAAAAATATTTTAATGAATTGTAGTCATAATCCACCGTATACTTAGTGATTTAAGAGGCGATTTTTTTATATTTTTCAATTTTGGTTATTTGAAATAAGCACTATAATTTACGAGTGGCACTTCCATCGAGTGTAACTTAGTATCTCTTTCTCTTAGTATATAAGTAGACGGTGGATTATGACTACAATTCATTTAAATATTTTTTATGGGTCTTTTTTTTAATACCGCCAACAAGTTATGTACATCAAATTAAAGCTTATTAAATACACTATCTTTAAAAAAATATTTAATTTTTCTAGCGTCATGACTACTAAGTAAAAACACGACACAAAAAAAATCAAAATCACGAAATTTTCATAAATTTGGTCATAATTAATTATTGGTTGGTTTTAGCAATATGGTGTATATGCAAAATATGAAGGTTACAGATATGCCTTTAATTTTGTTCAAGAGAGTAATTAGATATATTTAATAGTTCTCGAGATATACTTGATTTTGTAAAACTTGAGATCCACCATCTTTGATTGGCCCCCATTTTTGTTAGGTAGCACTTATAAATGGCAATCTTGCATTTTTGACGTTTTTATAAGCTTACCTAACAGCCGTGAAAAGGAAAATTTGTACCTCCTAATTTTAACCATACCTGTCATACAACGGAAATCTTGAAATAGCCCGTATGCCTATTAGCTACCACTTTGAGATGTCTATCATACTTTTTTAACATCCTTATGAATATGTCTTACTACTGTAAAAAGGACACTTGGTACCCCCAAATTATACCGTTTTCTAATTTCAGACCGACTAGCCCACAGACTACTAGCTACGACACATATTTTCGTTCAATAGTTCGCAGTGTTTGAAGACGAAAGTTTTTGATCAGTGTGTGTTGCCAGTGATGACATACGGTACTGAAACGTGACCGCTTACAATGGACCTCATCAGAAGGCTCAAAGTCACCCAAAGGGCAATGGAGAGGGCTATGCTAGAAGTCTCTCTGCGTGATCAGATTAAAAATGAGACCATCCGCAGCAGAACCAAAGTAACCGAAATAGCTCTCCGAATCGCTAAACTGAAGTGACAGTGGGCGGGCACATTGCGCGTAGAACCGATGGCCGTTGGGGCGGGAAGGTTCTCGAGTGGCGGCCACGTACCGGAAGGCGTAGCGTGGGTAGGCCCCCCACAAGGTGGACTGATAACCTGGTGAAGGTTGCAGGAGTCCGCTGGATGCGGGTGGCGCATCAGTGGCGCGGTCATTGTGGCAATCTTTGTGGAGGCCTATGTTCAGCAGTGGACGTCTTTCGGCTGATATGATGATGATGATGATGTTATAACTACAAAACCCACGTAAAGCTGTTCGCTTCTTAATATGTTTGGCATGCAGTTAAATTTGCTTTATATTCAATAAATTCTAGGGTAATGATACTAATGATGCGTGATCTACCTAAGTATCTACGCGAAGTGTGAGAAATATGATCTTGGATACTTCTAATGACGTGTTGGAAGAATTATTTTCACGCCGATTTGACGCCGGTGAAAACATCGGCGGCGGCGGCGTGGCTAAAATGACCGGCGGCGGACGCCACGCCGATCGGCGCACACCTCTAGCCTATACACTGCAGTCGTATAGAAAATAAACTCGCCGTAAATAAATGTTCGGACGTTCTACGCTCGGCTCAAGAAAGCAAACAAAGAAATTAACCTGTACATCAGGAGTTGATACGCTGTGCGTCGCCAGCTCTTCGGTCTCTAGGTACGTCCGTCAACGGCGCGGCGTCAACCAAACGTATCGCAATTTCTGCCAACAATTAGCGCCCCAGAGCCCCATCATCATCAGCCTATGTTAGTCCACTGCTGAACGTAGGCCTCTCCTATTAACTATGAGTCTATATTAATTCGCATAATTTATTACGCATACTTCAAATTGGCATAGCGTTGTTAAGCATACTATTTAAGTGGCATAAGCATAATTTCGCATAAATGATTACGCATAATGTATTTACGTATAACGTAAACTATCATAACGATGATTTGGAATACTAATTGGTATACCTAATGAAAGGTATAAAATATTATTCATAAAACAATAATGACCGATCATAGATTGCGTAGCGAAACCGATACTATATACCTAATATTTTTGCCAAGTTACTGTCGATTAGTACGTATTAATAATATTATTATATACTATATATTGCTTCCAATTTAAAACTAGTTCAGCCTTTTTTTATATTTGTGCGTTGTGCGTAGGTATAACAGTTAATGTTTAGGTCTTGACATATTTTATTGACTGACATACATGTATATCTACTTATATTTTTATAGTAAATATTGATTATAATTTAATTTTAATTATTTATTACACACATTTTTACCATAGCAATTTAAAATGTTCATAAATACGGCGTGTGTATTTTATACGGGATAGGACGTTTGTGCACTACACTTACTTTTACCGTCCGGTAGTCCTGTTTTTTACGGTCCGATATGCCACGCCATTAAATGTATACAGGGTGGTCCAAACCTTGACGTCAAAATTTTTTTTTTAGATTCCTCACGTCATAAGCTATCAGAATATACCCCATGTATGTTAGCCGATTTTTTGTAGTTTTCGAGTTATGAATTTTTGAAAATTTTTTTTTTGAGAAATTCTGGAATGAAGAAATTTATTAATAAAAAAAAACTTTTGGGTTTTTTAACTAGTTTCTTTTTATAAAAGTATTACTAAAAATAAAGCATTTACTGACAAAAAAACTGGCGTCCTCACTTTGATACAAGTTGGATAAAAAATACCAAATTCAGAATTTTACGTTACAAACGCATCAAAATAGCATTAATGAACTTAAATAAAAAAAAAAAAACATATCCCAAAGATGTTTGGTAATCTAAAGACTGCCCTAGACCTTAAACCTTCTTAAAAGCAAAAAAAAAGTGATACTTAATGATGAGGATTTTTCGGAGTAGTCGGTCAAATAAACTTAAAAAGAAGCTTCTAAATGTTTTATTCAAAAATAAAGTAAAATTTCGTCTGTTTTGTTGTTCTCATTAATAAACAAAGACAGAGAATACCACGAAAACTCAATTTGTGCAGTTATTCAAGAAATTTTTTACTACTTAAAAATTATTTGGTATTTTTTTATCCCACTTGTATCAAAGTGAGGACGCTAATTTTTTTGTCAGTAAATACTTTATTTTTAGTAATACTTTTACAAAAATTAACCAGTTAAAAAACCCAAAAGATTTTTTTTATTAATAAATTTCTTCATTCCAGAATTTTTCAAAAAAAAATTTCATAAATTCATAACTCGAAAACTACAAATAATCGGCTAACATACATGGGGTATATTCTGATAGCACGTGACGTGAGGAATCTAAAAAAAATTTTTTGACGTCAAGGTTTGGACCATCCTGTATAGTAGCTTGTGCACTATACGTAATTTTACCGTCCGACATTTTACTTTTCCCCATTCCGGACAGTATTTTTCCGATCCGAGATGACAGCTATGAAAAACGTGTTAATGCCTGTGCACTGCGTCCGGAATTGCACTGACTTTTACCGTCCCCGATAGTCCGATTTTACAAAATTGAACCGTAAAAAACCAGACTACCGGACGCACCTCCGAGTAAAAAGACGGACAAGTGCACAAGCCAATCATGCGATTTTTTCATGCCATATCGGACCATGAAAACTCGGTCTGCCGGACAGTAAAATTCATTGTGGTGCACAATCGCCCATACAGTTATCGTTTTGTGATCGTAGAAGTCATGGTATACGTAAATAGGTTCCCTAGATCCTATTTCAAGCATCATTAAAATATACGCCCGTATTAAATAGGTACACACTCTGTACTGTGCGCCTCATGCGCCTACCAAGATGTAATATTTTAAATAATAAAATTGATTATTAAATACCTAATGTTTTATTTAATTGATTGTATCTGACGTGTTCATTAGGATGTGTAGGAGATATCGACGAAAGCTAGGCTTCAACTTCGCTCCTGCTTATTAGTCTTTTGAACTTAACCTTACTGTCTTGGTTTTACCCTGATCTGCCTCATTCGCTTGATTTCTAAGTTTATGCTAATCCATATTAGGACGAATAAAGTTATATTTAATAATGTTATGCATATTTCAATTATGCGTAATCAGTAATATGCCTATTAAGCATTATGGAATTTTAATATTTTGCCTATTCAATATTATGCTTAATTATTTATGCCAAATCCGTTATGCGAATTCATATTAGGACTATTAATATTAGGCATATTAAAGGGGACCCATTAACTATGCGTAAAGACGCATTAGGAGGTAAATGCCCATAATCGCCATCCTGGGCAAGCGGATTGACGATCGCAGTAATGTGTCCACTATGATGACGCTGCTGCCCATCATCAATTTTGTAGAATGACCAGTGACACTTCAATCCCTTAGTCGACTCTTACGACACCCACAGGAGGAGTTGGGGTGGTGACAAATGTATTCTTACTGCCGTCACCACACGCCACACAACCCAGAGCCCCAAAACCTTAAGTTTCCACAACATACGGTAAAAAATAGTACTCCTTCTCAAGGCCTTTTTATTTATTATGTTTTAAAAAATCGTCATTTGAATATTATTATTTGTATTGTATATTTGTGTACTCGACTGTACGTGTACAAGTACCTACGGTTACAAGCACACTTTAGATAAATAACTTCGTTTATAACTCAGCATATCCTTCAGCTAGCAGGTATTAGAAGTACCCACTCACGTTGTCATTTGTCACGAATGTCACAATCGACAAGAAGTCTGCACGTATAAAAAAATAAGTATCTCATCATTCTGAACCGAAGCACAGTTCCCAGCGATTGTGGGACCGAAGCTGCTTGTATAGTTAAACGGTTGCAACTTTGTTGCATTGCAAGAGAGACGCTGTGGGTACAGCGGCCCTATCGTAAATTTCGAGGATTTGTCTCTCTCACTCTAATGACGCCTTCGTTTGAGTGACAGAGAAAAATCGTCGAAATTTTCGAATTTCGTTTTTCGCGGTAGTAGGTCAGATAACAGAAGCCTTTAAGCTCGCAAATTTCGACCATCCGTCTCCATCACACTAATGAAACCTTTGTAGAAGTGGCATAGAGAAATACTTAAAATTTCGAAGTTCGTGAGTTGTAGGGAACTAGGGACGGAGTTATACTAAAGCCTGCCGTACACCTGTAAGTTCTTACGTAAGTTATAGGGACGGAGCTATACTAAGGAATGAGATAGTGATATTCAATTATTCACCTCTCATTCCTTAGTATAGCTCCGTCCCTACTACTTATATAAAACTCACACGTATAATTCTGGCCAAATAGGGACGGTTCACGAAACTTGTACGGAAGGGATACGGAATCCCTATCCCTATACAACTTACGTAAGAACTCACTAGTGTATTCCCAGCTTAAGGACACCTTTTACATGCCGTGTTTGTGGGGCGCAAATACATAAAAACACATGTCTAGTAGGTTGATTGCTGTGGCTAAATGAGTCTATACTGAAGTTTTGTTGAAAGAAGTCACATGGAAGCAGGCACGTAGAAAGGAACGTTCTTCCAGTTTATCGACGCCTGTTTTATGTAACGTTCACAGAGCACTTGCATAATAGTACCTATATACTACGTGTTTAACATTTTTGTAGACACATTTATTAATACTAAAATTATATTTCACACGGGTTACTCGCGGTAGGTAAATGCTCGACATGTTATTCATATAAATGAAAAAAAAATGTTTTTTTTTTTGTTAAATATAATTGTAGTATGAATGAGTCTCACAAGAGTTTTGTGTTTCAAAACACATTTATTAATTTAGTACCTAGAAAGACTGGAATAAGTAATACAATAATTAAATATGTAAACGCTAGCGCAGAGACATACGCAGCTCATGGTACAGCTGCAGGCTTTCGCGCTCACTCCTGTAAATAAACCTAATGTAACGTAAAGGCCGAGCCACACCGCGTGTGCAGCATGTGCACGTGCGAGTAGATGGCATACCGCTCGTAAGTCACGCGCTCGTGTACGCCACGCAAGCGATATGCCATCTACAATGACATTTCTTACGCTACAACGCGCACGCCACACTCACGCTCACCCGCACGTGCACGTACTGTACACGCATTCGTTGTGACTCGGCCTAAACACTTTAATTGCGGACGAGTGCTACGCGCTACGCTCGTAGCCGATCCCGTGATTTTTGTAGCGAAAATGGACCGCCCACAGAGAACTCCCCTCGGGAATTCCCCGCGCTCAGTGTTAAATGTCATATTGTAAGCGCCGGAGAGGTACGAATTGTCAATTGGGAAATCGGAGTCTGTGCGCAGACGTCCATGGTTCCATGTAATTTGGCAACTTTTCCGAGCGATTCGGCTAAGTAACCGAATCCAATAAGGTCGGATAATCGTTTAGTTTTCTGAGCCTACGGAACACCCAGTATAACCTTCGCTTTGTTTGTGTGACTATGTATTACGCGTTGTTGTGGCGAGGGTAATATTAGACATTGTTTGCAGCAAGATGAATATCGATGGCAAAATTTTGTATTCGACCGTCTTGTCCTAAATTCATATTTTATACTTAACCGTGTATTTTAGTCGTCGGTTTAAGGTTTTCTTTTTACTGTGCACATCATCATCATCATCATCAGCATATTACAGTATACTGCTGGACATAGGCCCTATTACTTATGAGTATATAGGAGTTAATGTTCGGAGGATATGCTCAATATTGGCCATTGCAACCTAGCAGGTTGAATGTGCTCAAGAATTAAGGATTCCTATATAATTTGAATGGATATGTGGGTGTATGTATATAATTAAAATAATTAACCTATTACATATAATATAACATACTTGGGTCGTTTATAGCTTTTATAATTTTTTCGTAATAATCGTCTTCGGTTACCGCGACAATTATTCATGAAGTAAAACTGTCGAAATGTATTATTAATGGCATATATTAATTGCAACTCAATTTTTCGACCCTAGGAAGTAAAAGGTCATTGAGATTTAAAACTGGCGCCCAACGTATCGTATATTAAAGTCGCTATACCCAACGTTAATTTCGCCAACCTCCGTCTCCCAGCCTAAACGATAGGCCAGAAATAGAATACACGATCCCGTAATCCTACACGTTCCCGTCCTGTCGAACATTCGATATAATCCCTTCGGCCTTGTGTCACCCGAGATTTCCGAAGGCCTTAGCCGCTATTGTCCGGCCAGCTGATTCTCGATTGTAACCGAGATCAGAAATAGAAAAAATATCGTAAATATCAAATATATAATCTCTCTATAGCCAATTCAACGCAACGATTGTGGTAGACACACGTCTTTGAGTGGCTTAAGGTTGTAGGTACCTTCGAAACATTAAGTACAGATGTCGCTAGTGATTAGCTTCACAATACCATTGACTAAATTCGCTTTGATTCACGGAAGGTCGTCTGGTGTAATTGGAAGCACGTTGGACCGGCAATCCAAAGGAAGCGGGTTCGAATCCCGTGACTACCAGTCTTTTACCAGATTTTTTCTATGGTAAGCACATCTGTTACGACAAATATCGTGTAATTACCTCTCTCACTCCAGTCACTCCAAACAAGTCGTAATTGAAGTAACAGGAGATTTGATATTGGATCTAAAATGTCTTGAGAAGACGACATAATTGAGTGTACAGTCTAGATGCCAATCGCTAACGAACAGCAGCGTAGTTATTTCTCTCTACCATTCTTTCATTAGCGCGACAAAGTTGCGTTTCATTTGTAACTGAGCGTTAGCGATCACGCATCCTGATCAGGGCACTTAATACATAATTAGTGCGACAGTATGTCGCTGCGAAATAGACTATCCATCCCTCTTTTATTCATATCATCATCATCATCAGCCTACGATAGTCCACTGCTGGACGTAGGCCTCTCCTATTAACTATGCGTATAGACGCATTAGGACGTAAATGCCCATAATCGCCACGCTGGGCAAGCGGATTGGCGATCGATTTATTCATATAGTTAGTAAAATATGGAAAATTCATCTCGCGGCGACAAACTCTACCTAGTGACAACTCTAGCGCATAAGTTAAAAGACTTAACCAGTTAATAACGGGAACTACAACACAAAAAACTCATTTGCCAAAGTTAAACTTATCTGTATTAGTACAAAATGCGTATCAGAAAAATAATAAATGTTTATGAATAAGCGGGTAAATGCGGGGAAGTTCGCTAAATACATATTTATATAGTCAAAAAGTGACACTTACCTGTTACATATTAGTGTAATTTTTGTACACATAATGTTTTGAAATGTCAGCATTGACGCGGCTGATCATTGTAGATTGTGTTGATACGCCAGCACAGCAACCTCAGCCATAATGTCGAGAAACAAATAGATAAAAAAAATGTACGCGGTTCATAATTTCAGCCATAAGACGTCCACTGCTGAACAGTGAACATAGGCAACCCCTTTGGTACAGATTGAAAACTACCACTATCCAGCGTCTGCTGACAATTTTCATAAAGTCGTCCATGATGATGTACGCAGTTAAGTTATGATTTAGTTGAAGATATATGCGGAGCTTAGTTTCTAAACGTGCGTCATTTGATGACGCCAAGTTTTCTTTATTAGATCATTCACAATCGAAACAAACAACCAGCTTGGAATTTGATCACTCCTAGGTTACCGAATCGCAATTTTCTTTTGTGTTAAGTTGAATTTGTTTGTTACTCCGCATTTTTTAATCATGTATTCGTGTTAAAATCTAGTGGCAACTTCATTGATTTATGTATTCATCAGCGTGATTATGTTTAAGAATAATTGTATCATTTGTGCCCGAATAAACATTAAAACATACTCCCCCGAAACATCAGGGTTGATTGACGAATAACCTTTTTACATGATTTTAGGGGTGTGTGATGGACATGAGGCTTACTATGAGAGCTGAAATAGAAAAATCTAAACTCACATCCACTTGGAATGAAATTTTGTTTTCGTTTTCGTCGTATTTTGTTCAGACGAATAGCAGACAAGCGCCAGTAAAAATAAGGGAGGAAAACATAGTTTTTTAGGACAGATGGTGCCTTTTTTAGGCTCTAGTGCGAGAAGTGGCTCGTTTTACGTTAGGTCCAAAACTTCGGAGGGCCATCTGTACTAAAAAACGTCGTACGAGACACGTGCAAAAAGGAAATCCGAAACGAGTGGCGATGTTTTAGAACACGACCGAAGGGAGTGTTTTAAATCGATGCGAGTTTTTCGCACTTGTGTCGTAATGTACTATTATGACATTATTTTGTTAGAGGCCAGAGAACACCTTCCCGCGAACATCGAAAATTGTAAATTTTTAGCGCTTGTCCCTGTCGCTCTAATGATGCCTTCAGTTGAGTGACAGAGGTGGATAGCGTGAGAGAACCCTGATTTATGATGTGAGAGAGAACCCTGAAACCCGTTTTATGATTAGGCTCATTGTATTGTATGTCTTCGTCGGCAAGGTATAAAAATAACATTTATTATACCTATACGCCCTTTTGATGTTCTAGTAAGGCCTCTTTAAATTAACCAAAAGACCTTGAATACAGTACTCTACCCAGGGACGCCCTACCCGCCCAGCCATGTGTAACGTGTAGGCCTTAGGGCTTCCCAATTATTCGAAGGATTCAGGTATTCAATTATTCAGATTATTTATTTTGTTATATTCGTTTGTAGTTTGTAGGTTTTAAATAAGAATAAAAAAAATAAAAAAAGTGTAGGTAAACTCCAAAATCTTCCAGGTGTAGTAAGAGTCGCCTAAGGGATTGAAATGTCAAGGAATATTCCTTTATAGAAGACTAACGACCGGCCCCGGCTTCGCACGGGTACTATACCTACATATAAACGTTCCTCTTGAATTACTCTACCTATTTAAAAAAAATCTCATCAAAATCCGTTGCGTAGTTTGAAAGATTTAAGCGTACAAAGGGACATAGGGACAGAAAAAGTCACTTTATTTTATACTATGTAGTGACTATGTAGTGACTATGTAGTGATTAATCATAGTGGACACACTACTTCGATCACCAACCCGTTTGCTCAGCGTGGCGATTATGGGTATTTATCTT
>JALPQI010009940.1:0-34742 GCA_025490895.1 Thaumatotibia leucotreta | reverse complement strand
CAATTGACAGTTGACGGGTCAACGTTGCCTTGTTAGGGATTGATGAGATAATTTCCGTTCGAGTTTGTGCTTGGCTCCTATTCTGGACTTGTAGGAGTCCAGATAAACAATTGAACTAAAAACTGTATGATATAAAAGCAATCTGTGAAAAGATGATCTTCGTAGCCTAGGCAGTGGTGACCCTATCTGTGAGGCTGGAGGTTCTGAGTTGGAATCCTGGCGAAGGCATCTCTTCGCGCTTATCACAAATATTTAATAAGTCACGCTAGATTTCTGTATATGCTTTTAATCCTTTCCATACGGGTGTCAACCAGAGTTGCTACCACTGATAATTTAAAATCCTATTGTAACACTTTCGAAGTGTTAACAGGAGAATTTAACAGTGTTTATAGGCAGTATTCCTTAACTGGTCAACCCCAAGTTGAATGCATCGATTTCTTTATATTTTGTCTAGCTATTTAGCTCAAATAGAACAAACTAATACCAAATTAGGGCTCCACACAAGAATTGTTAGGTAGTGCTGTGTATTTAAGTGCTTATGTATTTTATATATCGTCAATTAGTAAATACACACAACACAAGCCTACGACGCCTACGAGTAATTGAGCTTACCGTGGGATGTGATCCATTTATGTATCTTTGTTCCGACATATTAATTTTATTTAAAAATAAGATACTGATTACAACAAAACGTTATAAAAGTAAATACCCTTAAAATTAAGAAACGCGTGATGAATGATTATTAACTCATTGAGCTATTCAATTTATTACAAAGAGCCATATCGGATGACTTTCATGTAATAACGTTTAAAATATTACGTTACGCTCTTATACACACTCATTTGCTTTAGCAATATACACGCCATATGCATCTTGTACATGAAAACTAGTAAACGGTTTCATCATGAAAGTGTTTGCATTTTCATCAACTTTATCACCATGTCAATTTACCCACATTTCGAAACTGTAAAATTATCTCGACGCTGTAAGTTACTGCCTTACTGCCGAAGACTTAGCATCGCCGCCAACTAAATAGGTCACGGAATTTCTCGACATTTGTTAAAGTAGGACTTAATGCCGACAGCACTTTCTTCCCGCTTTCAGCTTAGTGTTGGTATTTCAGAAGTTTAAAGTGCAGCAGTGACTTTTCGTACAGCCTTATGAAAACAGTGTTTTGTTTCTGCTTCCGACAGTTAATAGCGTTGAGTTGAGGCTGAGTATTTGCTGAGATGGAATACTACGGCAAACATCCATTATTGTTACTTAGTGCTTGATTAAAAAGAATTTAACTTTGGAGCAGGATTGAATCCCGGTGTGTACCAATTAAGTTCTGGATAATAGCTAATACTCGTAGATCATAGGATATTCAAAGACAACTTAAAACACAACAAAATTAAAACCGTCATGGAATGGAAACCTGTACAATATTAAACAATATAGCATTGTTAGTTAGCTAATTTAATGGCCCTAATGTATCTGATGACAAGCACCGTATAAGGTTTAAAAACGGGTTGATTTCAATCTAGTTAGAATTCGTTAACGCGTAGTTGCAAGTGTGATTTAATGTTATGATCTTGAATTTCTGTTCTACATCTAAAAAGTCAAAACACTTGACCAACCTTTCTCTTGTTATAACAAATAGCTTGTCCGACTTGGTCGGTACCCACGTTACAGTAATTTTTACACGCTCCGTTGACCCCCCAGAGTATGTGGAATTATCATATTAGTACTGTTAAGCGCTTTATGGGCTTGCGATACGGTCTCCGACTATGCCCTTTTTAGTAACCATGAACAACGTCGGCTCTAAAACAAAACCTTTAGGGACTCCTTTATAAGCATCATGATATCAACGCAAACGCACACCACGAATCCTACTTAACTAATGAGGTCGGGCATCTTTATCAGATCAAATGCGAGCGACAGAGACGGCGACTTTAGATCAGGAAAAGCTTTTATTTGTTTGTTTCTTACAAAAGCGTTCCAGATTTCCCTTTACTGGGCAAACATTTAATTAAGATAATGAAAAAAGTCTTGAGAGTAACGGTGGAAATAGACTTGAAGATTATGAGATTATTTATAAAGGAGTCTATGTTTTGTATGAGATATTTATATTCTTGACGCAATGATTGCAACATTTCCAATTTTATTAACATATTTACAATTTATTTGCCTTGTACATATTTTGCTCAACAGTTTGATTTGCCATATTAATGGCCGTTTTCGTAATTATTACAAATAATAACAAACATTTAGATTTAAGCATATTTCCATTTATAATGTTCGTAAACAGAAATTATATTTTCATTACTCGCAATTGTGTTAAAAATATACATCGATAACTTTATAATCAATTTATTCATTCAATGCATTCATTTACGTCATCATTATCGAAATTTTCGAGTGCATTTTGCTGTCGATGCGTTGAATATTAAATATGTAAATTTTACATGCATGCATACTTATTTGCAAATTGAAAGGCAAATCATTAACAATACAATATTGTTAAAGAATTTGGCATTTTGTAGCCTATTGTGTCAATGAACTGTGTTGATGATGGTATAATTGTTTATTTATATTTTGTTTGCCTATCTTTTCATCACCAATTCCTTCTATCATTATAGCCAACGATAGGAAGACTTTTGCGAAAAACATACACAAGTGTTACATTTGAATTGTGTCATAATCATTATAGAACCAACCCACGCAGTCCATTTCTGCAGAGATCCTATCTCGATCGTCTAAAGTATCAACGCATTTACGATATTGCCACCTGCATATGCATTTGTCGATTAACCTCTTAGCCAACTGACCGTCGATTGGCCTATTCCTGTTATGAAAATAGAAATAATTGTGTAATTGCATTCCATGCCATAAAAATATGGCATGTACTGCTAACGAAATTTGGTCAATTCAAGCGTCAATTTTGGAATTGCAATTTTTCACTTACTAAATTGTCTGTTATTTTTTTGCGTTCTTGATCTGTTTCTTGTAGAAGAAAGACTCAAATATCTATATTAAGAAGCCAACCACCATAAGAGGCACCAACAATTTTCCTAACGTTATGATCAGCGACCATTGCTGTCAGCGTATTTTTTTTTTTTTTTATGCTATAGGTGGCAAACGAACAGACGAATCGCCTGATGGAAAGCGATTAACGTCGCCCATGGACACCCGCAACACCAGAGGCGTCGCAAATGCGTTGCCGGCCTTTAAGGTGGGAGTACGCTCTTTTCTTGAAGGTTTGAAGGTCGTATCGGTCCGGAAACACCGCTATAGCTATAAAGCTACCTTTTATTCCCTTTAAATATATTTAGGCATTTCTTTTTTGAGTTGAGATAAACATTACCCTGACGTAGATGTTTGTGAAAATTCAATCGCTTTTTCTTGTATAATCAAAGCTAATAGTTTTCTTTCCTTTGTCTCCAGCTTCTCCCAAAAAGTGGACGAGGAGGAAGGCAGCGGCAGCGTGGCGCTCCATCCCCCGGACGGCTTCTACTCCCACCAGCACTCCATCCACAGCGGGCACCATGGTCACCACGCGGAGCCGGACCGAGGGTACATGGAGGGCAACCGTTACGTCACTGCCGTGCATAGGCCTATGCCTGGTAAGTGGTTTAAGCTTCTCCCAAAATGTGGACGAGGAGGAAGACAATTTCATTGTCATAGACAGAATTGTCGTCATTACTTCGTAACGTCTCCGTATTTGACACGTGTGCCGGAAGGTGGATTTAACCACTCGCAGAATGTAATGTCAAAGCGAGAATAAATCCTGCATTTACAAAAAGGGTATAGTCCTCAGGGACGGCCCGAGCTTACTTGCAGATTGCTTTAACGGTCTGACACGTTTAGTTCCCGTTGAGTTGATTTACGCTTTTGTGTTAAAGTATTCTAAGTTTGAGATATTGTGTATTAAACCGGTTGGGATCCTACTCTTGAACAATGTCAAAATGACAAGTGGCAAGAGACATTCTAAATACAATTATGTCAGCCTCTGTAGCTTAGTTGATAGTAACCCTGCCTACGAAGCTGGTGGCTTTGGGTTAAAATCCCGGTGAAGGCATTTATTTCTGTTTATCACAAATATATACGCCTTGGTCATCATGACATGATGTGTAATTAAGTATTCTAAATGTCTATCTATTATACATCCTCGTGCGTATGTAAGAATAGAATAAGAATAAAGAGTATTTATTTCAGAAAACACATCATCACTCACTCTTAGGGCCTGTTTCACAATCTCCAGTTAAAGCTATCTGTCAGATAAAAATGACACGCTCTCTTTATTCTTCCAGGTGATCCACATTCATTGAGCTTACTATTATTTGTGTAAATTTAATAAATTTTCTTCCTTTCACTTTTCACTTTGATATACTTGTACATAGTTCCCGTGTTACCTAATAGGGTTCAAATTGTTGCCTGTTACCATTCCGGGTTTATTAATCATGAAATTATCCAGTAGCTTGAAAATTACAAACAATTACTTATTCCATAGTAGATTCGTTCTTGTCATCTTCAGGTTGGCAGCACATTTGCTATTTGATTATTAACTACTTTAATAGTTGGCCATCATCTTGTTACCGAGTATTTTTTTCTGTTTCCTTTTCTCGAGTAAATTAATTCTCAGGGTTGTTTCATCGTAATAGATTACCCAATTGACTACTTTTTTCCGCGTTGCTATTTCAGAGTAACCTCGCAAATTAAGCAATAAGCCCATTTACTTTAGATCCATAGCGCTCAATCCTTCGTGGTAGGATTAATTATAGACCAAGCTTATTGCTAATCTCACTCAAATGCTTAACGGATCTTAAAAGCTTAATATTTCACGATTACCTACTCCAATTGAACTTAGACTAGTAATATTATAGAATCGCAGAATTGCGTTTATGTCATTCAGGGTTTGGACTGTATGACAATCGTATATCAAATTTTCGTCGACAACGTGACTTTTGGTTCGATCTCTCGTTCTGATACATTTTATGACGTACGTGTAATCGATCATGAATATCATAATTCTCTCGGGCTTTCACTGGACATATTATTTACATAGGTAGTAAATTTGAGAAAAAAAGGTGTAAGTAATGTAAGATGAAACGGTTTTCAGAATGGGGAAAGACAAAAAGTCGTTCTTCTGACACAGTGTCTGCTGGTAGCATTTTGTCTTACCCCATTAAAAAAACCGTTTCATCTTAACCCAACTTACCTTAAATTAAAAGAATTCGCCTTTACACCTTGTTATCCAACGCTATTTCATGTTGGCACGGGTGTCGATAACATTTTTTAATTACTTAAACTATATCGTCTCATTAAAAGTTTCCATTCAGTGCTATTATTACTCTTTCAATTTGTTTGGCACTTCGTGTCAACGATCTCTTAAATATCGAGTCTCATAGTAACTATCGTGCCGAAGCGCCAATATCGAGCCATTCTTGAATTTAATGTTTCAATTATGATATTTATGATTCAATGACTTCATAAGAATATCGGAATTTTTCTTTTATTGTTTTGTTGTTATTATGTCGGTACTATCGTACCTATATTTTTTTTTTCATTACACTTGCCTTCTAAGCACGCCATTGTTTGCATGTCGGGAGTTATAGAAAAGTGAGATTCCTTTGGGATTTATAGAAATGTTAGTACGTCGTTTAATAATATTTCTCATCACACTTGCTGTCTAAGCGCGCCATTGCTTGCGTGCATAGCGGGAGCAATAGAAAAGTGAAATTCCCTAGGGAGTAATAGAAATGTCAGTACGTCATTTAATAATATTATGTCATAAATCTTATTTTTCTGTCGGCAAGTGTGATGAAAAACATTGCATCCATCACGGTCCGTAAGCGGAATACTAACTCGAGTCATAAAAGTCCTCCACCTAGCGGCGTCAGGCTTCTAACACTCTTACCACGTTAGTAATTCCGAACTTGCCTCCCTTGATGCACAATGTACTATTGTCTTAAAACTATTTTTTTTGTCCGCAAGTGTGTTGAATAACATTGTATCTATGCATCACGATCGGTAAGCGGAATACAAACTCGAGTCATTATACCTACGGCGTCGGGCATCTAACACTCTCGTTAGTAATACCGTACCTCCCTAGATGCACATTAATAAATAAATAAATAAATATCTTGGGACATATTACACAAATCGACCTAGTCCCACGGTAAGCTCAATTAAGGCTTGTGATGTGGGTACCAAGCGACGATATACATAATAGATAGTTACATATAGATACTGAAATACATAGACAGCCACGACCAAGGAGCAAACATTTGTGATAAATAATTGCACAAAGAATGCCTTCGCCGGGATTCGAACCCGGAACCTCCAGCTTCATAGGCAGGGTCACTAACAACTAGGCTACGGAGGCTAACATTGTACTATTCCGTGTATGTATATACTTGATGTTCTTCTCTTCCAGCACTAAACCACTCGAACTCGTCATGCTCGTCGGCGTCGAACGCGTCGACCGGCGCCGGGCTGTGCGCAGGCGCCGCCGAACCAGCGCCGCCGCTGTACATCGCTGCTCCGCCGGAGGGCTTCGGCCACGCAGTCCACAACAGGTACTACCATAAAATTAGATTTGGATAGAAGAAACAAGTTCATTCATTAGGGCCTACGCTAGCTTACGCGGATTACCCGCAACGGACGCCCGCCTCAAAGAAATTGTATAGACACCGCTAACTGGCGCGGGCGCGTGCGACGGACGTTCATCCGCGCGGCGGGCGGCGGGTGTCCGGAGCGGGACACAAGAGCGTGCGCATGCGGCGGGCGTCCGCGTAAGTTAGCGTAGGCCCTTAGTATGGCGGACGAGCGTGTCAGATTTTGTACTGAAGTTGTTACTTGCCTATGATTTTAAATATGTCTCAGGCCCTTGAGTATTCATATTTTTTTGTGTTGTTGCAATTAATATTACTTAAGGAGGCATTACGAGTATTAATGTTTTTGTTCACTTCAACTTACAAAATTTGACGCCCGAAAGCTGCAAGCTGCGATTAAAGACGGACAATTCAGTAGGTTTTACTGAGTTCATTTGACACGCTAAGTAGATACGTTTGCTTGATCTATGGGTACTACAATCAATGCCCTTTTTTAATCTATTTTTTTTAAACCTTTGTCTGAGAAAACATGTCGGCTCCGTTAGGCCTCTTCATCAATGGCATTGAAGTATGTTACCGACTATGCAAGCAGTATCAGGAACCTTAAGTACCATTTGGTAGCAGAAGCTTCTTAACCAGCTTCGAAATGGGAATACAATCCGAATAGGTAACTGGCTTTAAATCGGGACTTATCATTACCGATTTGTAACCAGATCTGTACCAAATCTGGCTACGAGGTGGGAAAGTTATTCCATGAAATAGCTGGCTACCAGACGGGAAACTATATTTTCCATTTGGCAGCCAGCTACCAAATCTGGCTACCAAACGGTATTAAAGGATCAGGAAAGGGCGTTTTTCGTGGCTGTATAAGTGTAAAGGCCAATGCGAGTATTTAATCATAGAATAACCTAATAGTACTACGTAGGGTGGTCCTTATTTTTACAATGTTCTAGGATATTCGAACAAACAAAGGAGCTCTGTTCCCTCCCGATTGCAATTTTTTAAGAGGCACCCTCGCAATTTGATAATTGATACGTAATAGTACATTACGACACAAGTGCGAAAAACATGAAATTCGAAACGAGTGGCGATGTTTTAAAACACGACCGATAGGGAATGAGAATCGTGTAGTTTTTACACGTGTCTCGTACGACGTTTTTTAGTACAGATGGCCCTCCGAAGTTTTGGACCTGACGTAAAATGACCCACTTCTCGCACTAGAGCCTAAAAAGTACACCATCTGTACTAAAAACAATATTTTATTTTATTTTAACACAAATTGATGGTCGCCGTCATACGAATTTCAAGAAATGCAAAATTATTAGTCGGTTTTTTTATTACTTTGGTAGCGATAGCGACCTTGTTTATAAATATTTTAATATGTTTGCTGATGTTTATTTCCGTAGCTAAGTTATGATAGTATTAATGGTATTATACAACTAAATTGCTATCTTTATTTTCATTATAAAGAGGCAAGATTGTTCTGCAAACAGTAACGCTGCAAAGTTTCTTCATATTTATTCATTTCCCATGTGGCATTGCTTGCAAAGGCAAAGCAAGGCGAAGAGGCAGGTGGCACTTTATTATAAAATGAGGTGTATAATTTTATCTGGCTATTCGATAATATTATGGGTAGAAAATTTCGTTACTATTTTGGATAGCGATGCCGTATCGTCATCCGTTTTCGTAAGAGCCTGCATGATGGTAACATACGGTATAAATACTTAATGGTCGTTAGGGAGTTGTTATTAATCTTTTTTCTGCTAGACATTTTTGTAATTGATTTGTATTTTGTATTTGATTGAAGGTCAATGATTTCTTATATCTTTTGTAAAATTATTTATGTCATTGAACACATTGTGGTGACTGGGTCTTCCATTAACGTTTCTTATGTAAATATTATTTCAATTGTTCTCACTTATAATTATTGTTTCTTCGTAATATTTTCAGTGTATTTTATGTTTAATTCCTTCCATAGGCGTGGTACAGACGTGTCCATCATTGGAACTACAGGGATAACGCAAAAAGATCCCAGTTTACCCCAAAAAAGGGGTAAATTGACTAGAGGGTACGTCACGACCTAAGGAATGCCTGTACTGTGAACCCTTGGCTCGCATAGATAACATTACTATCCTTAAATTATCTTAAATTAATACAAACATACGCGAAAACGTGTTATGTTGCTACTATTTTGTTATTATTCAAAATTGTCCACATGCATGTTTGTATTAGTTTAAAAATATACTTAAATGACTAAAGCATGATGTTAAAATCTAACGTAACTAAAAAAATGCTATGGACTGATAAATACTATTTAATATTTTAATCAAAATATGAGCATGGCAAGTTCTAACAGACTCAATTCTTTAAAAACATTTATTTATTAACTTAAAATAACCTTCCAAACATCTCTATTAGCATTTCAAACAATTTAAAAACCTTCCATTTTCCAACTGTTAGCTAAAACTCGTGATGTGATAGTAATCTTTAAATTTCAATTACTTATCCAATTCAGAATTAAATTTACAGCTAAACATTCATTAGTTTGAACCAACTCACTACATATTAGTTTTCATGTAAATCCAAAACACTACCTTTGTATGCTATTCAGGTTTTGATAGCAGGCACCATGGGGGTCTTCATGATATTTAATCCCCCCATTTTTTATCAGTTCGTGTCACGCAGAGGAAGACGAATCAATCGTCACTACTTAACAACACCGCGTATCTCATACTGCTATTAAAAGTTTAAACGTAGTAAGTCAACCGTGAGCTTACCGTGGGACTAGGTTGATTTTTGTAAGATGTCCCAAGGTATTTATTTCTACATGTAACATACATACTTTACGACATTTTTCCCTCGGCTAATAAGCCAGTACAATAGTACCAGATACGAGTTTTAAAGTAGTGACGAAATGCCTGCCTGCTCTCAATGTTTGAATACCATTTCACCTCACACCCGCTTCACATCCCCACCTCCAACAGCCTTTTCTATTCCAGTCGTTATGAAATGTCACAAGATCTGCTCGACAAGCAAGTTGAGATACTAGAAAGAAGATACGGTGGTCTTCGAGCCCGGCGGGCAGCCGTCACCATTCAGAGAGCGTTTAGAAGACGGCAGTTGCTGAAGAAGTTCAGCGCTATCACGGCGATGGCAAAGGCTGCTGATTCTACTGCTAGAAGAATGCAGGACGGGCCTGAACATGGTCAGCTAGTCAATGGTAAGCATTTGTTTAGCATATTTTTGTGGGTCACAAGATCTGCTTAAGCAGTTGTGATCTTAGCGATACTGTGGTCTTCTTCGCCGGTGGGAAGCTGTCACCATTCAGAGAGCGTTTAGAAGACGGCAGTTGCTGAAGAAGTTTAGCGCTATCACGGCGATGGCAAAGGCTGCTGATTCTACGGCTAGAAACATGCAGGACGGGCCTGAACATGGTCAACTAGTCAATGGTAAGCATTTGTTTAGCGTAGGTATTGGTGTGGGTCACAAGATCTACTTCAGCAGTTGTGATCTTAGAGATACTGTGGTCTTCTTCGCCGGTGGGAAGCTGTCACCATTCAGAGAGCGTTTAGAAGACGGCATTTGCTGAACAAGTTCAGCGCTATCACGGCGATGGCAAAGGCTGCTGATTCTACTGCTAGAATAATGCAGGACGGGCCTGAACATGGTCAACTAGTCAATGGTAAGCATTTGTTTAGCATATTTTTGTGGGTCACAAGATCTGCTTAAGCAGTTGAGATCTTCAAGATCCTGTGGTCTTCTTGGCCGATAGGAAGCTATTACTATACAGAGGACGTTTAGAAGACGGCAGTTGCTGAAGAAGTTCAGCGCTATCACGGCGATGGCAAAGGCTGCTGATTCTACTGCTAGAAGAATGCAGGACGGGCCTGAACATGGTCAACTAGTCAATGGTAAGCATTTGTTTAGCGTATTGGTGTGGGTCACAAGATCTACTTAAGCAGTTGCGATCTTAGCGATACTGTGGTCTTCTTCGCCGGTGGGAAGCTATCACCATTCAGAGAGCGTTTAGAAGACGGCAGTTGCTGAAGAAGTTCAGCGCTATCACGGCGATGGCAAATGCTGCTGATTCTACTGCTAGAAGAATGCAGGACGGGCCTGAACATGGTCAACTAGTCAATGGTAAGCATTTGTTTAGCATATTGGTGTGGGTCACAAGATCTACTTAAGCAGTTGAGATCTTCAAGATACTATGGTCTTCTTGGCCGGTGGGAAGCTGTCACCATTCAGAGAGCGTTTAGAAGACGGCATTTGCTGAAGAAGTTCAGCGCTATCACGGCGATGGTAAAGGCTGCTGATTCTACTGCTAGAAGAATGCAGGACGGGCCTGAACATGGTGAACTAGTCGATGGTAAGCATTTGTTTAGCATATTGGTGTGGGTCACAATATCTACTTAAGCAGTTGAGATCTTCAAGATACTGTGGTCTTCTTGGCCGATGGGAAGCTATCACTATACAGAGGACGTTTAGAAGACGGCAGTTGCTGAAGAAGTTCAGCGCTATCACGGCGATGGCAAAGGCTGCTGATTCTACTGCCAGAAGAATGCAGGACGGACCTGAACATGATCAACTAGTCGATGGTAAGCATTTGTTTAGGATATTGGTGTGGGCACAATATATACTTAAGCAGTTGAGATCTTAGAGGATACTCTGATCCTGATCATCATACATAGAGCATTTAGAGGAAATCCGCTTCTGCAGAAGTTTAGTGTTGTCTTATAGCGAAGACTGCTGATTCTACGGCCAGAAGAATGCAGGATGGACCGGATTACGGCCCGACACACTAGTCCCGGTCAGACCGGACAGACTAGTCAATAGTAAGCATTTGTTTAGCATATGCGTGGCTCATAAGAGCTACTTAAGCAATTGAGATCTTAGAGAGAAGATGAAGGAGGTCTTTTTTTTTTTTTTTTTTTTTTGTTGACGGAGTGGAGAATGCATTTACGCATCCCCCCCTGGTCGCGGGTAGACCGTGCAATGGGGGGGTATGTGGGACTCGCCGCTCTCGGGTCCCTCTCCTGCGAGAGGGGGAGAGCCTAGCCCTACCCACTAGAACTCCACTCCGGCGTTTCTCCCTCTGAGCCGTTTTCGAAGGCGCCATGGGATCGCGAACATGTCACCATGACGCCCTCCGGCGGCCCCGGCCAAGTGCCAGGGCACCCGCACTAAGGAGGGCGAGACCGAAACGCTTGGTCTCGCCCCCGACAACGTCGTGTGTGGGGCCGTGCAATGCGGGTCCCGTACCCGCTGGCCCCACTAGGGGTCTGGGCGTAGAAAATTTCTTCGCCTTCGACCCCGTTGTCTGCGTCGCATGGGTGGGGCATCTGGTGCCGCCTCGCGCTCGCGCTCCGCCGCCTCCTTCTGCAGCATCACTTGTTCGCAGAAGGAGGCTACCGCTTCCCAGTTCCTCTCGCTGCTCAGCATCGATGTGACGATGGCGTGCAGCGAGAGGTCCCTCAGCCCCGTGTCGGCAACGAGAGCCGTTCTTTCGACGACCCAGCGATTGCACTCTTCTAGAGTGTGCTGGGCCGTGTCCTCCGGTGCTCCGCACTCTGGGCACTCGGGCCCCGGCTCCCTCCCAATCCTGTGCAGGTATTGCCCAAAGCATCCGTGCCCGGACAACACCTGCGTCATGCGGTAGGTCAGGGTTCCCCTCCTCCTTTGCACCCACATGTCCATGCTTGGAAGGATAGCGGCTATGGTTTGAAGACCATAGGGGCTATCCTCCAAAGCATCCCTCCACTTCCTTTGCAGGCGTTCTGCCGCTGCCCGCGCCATCCTCTCCCCTTCCTCCGGGTCGGGAGGCTCGTTTGCCCTCCGTGCCTCTGCCCTCCGCCGGTATCTTTCCGCCTGTACCTCTGCGTCCAGCTCCCACGGCGGGGTGCCAGCCAAAAGGCACACCGCGGCATGCGCTTAGCCCGCTCGTTCAGCCGGTCGGCCCAAACGGGTGCTCCATAGAGAGCCATACTTCTCACTACCCCCGCGTATAATCGCCTGCATGGGGCGTTCGGGCCTCTCAAGTTCGGCAGCAGGCGACTCAGTGCCGAGGCAGCTCCAACTAGACGGGGCGCTAATTTGGCAAAGTGCTCCTCGAACTTCCACCCTCTGCCAGGACGAGGCCCAAGTACTTTATGTGGGCCCCGACTTGGATGGCTTCACCCTCGACCTTGATCTCCGCGTTGGCCGGCACCCTCCAACGTCCTCCGAGGACCATGGCTTCGGTTTTCTGAAGGGCGACCCGGAGCCCGAGGAGACGTATGCGGCTCACTGTCAGTTCTGTTGCCACCTCTGCCTGCCTCATGACCTCCTTTGGCTTCCCCCGCACGGCCACAAGCGTGTCGTCGGCATAGCACAGGGTGGTCATTCGCGGCAGTTCCGGCCCCCGGAGCACCCAGTCATATCCGAGGTTCCACAAAAGGGGTCCGAGAACGGATCCCTGTGGAACCCCGCACTCCATGGCCCTTGCGCGGCGAACACCGGTCTGCCCGTCCCGTCAGGTAGTGTTCCACGACCCCTCTAATGTACTGGGGCACGCCGTGGTAACGGAGGGCCTCACCGATTACCGCGTAGGGGAGAGAGCCGAAGGCGTTGGCTATGTCAAGTGACACTGCCACTACTCCCTCCCTTTCGCCCTCGGCGAGAACCGCAAACTCCCGAAGCGCACCCACCGCATCCAGCGTTGACCGTCCCCTACGAAACCCGAACTGGTTAATGCTCAGGTTGGGGCCCATTTCCTCCAGGTGCCGCTGGATGCGCGCCGCAAGGATCCGCTCAAAGAGCTTTCCGACTTCGTCCAGGAGAACTATGGGACGGTAGCCAGCAGGGGAGTCTGGTGGACGACCCTCCTTCCTGATGAGGCATAACCGACCTTCTTTCCAGCATCTCGGAAATCGCCCTTCCCTGAGGCAGTCCTCCAGGAGAGTTCTGAGGCGGTTTCCGAGATGCTTGAGTGCCAGGAAGAGCACTTTTCCCGGCACGCTGAAGGAGGTCTCCGTTAACTTGAATGTTTTGGCTTGTTTGTTGGATCTTTAACTCAACAGGGTAGAAACTAGAGCAGAAAACAAAACCGGTGCTTAACTAAGTGTACAACTGATGAAGGGGATTAAAGAATATGCCAAAATACGACAGGTCTTACAGTTTAAACAAAGGGCCAAGATTTTTGTAGTCAAAATTTATTTGTTGAAACTTCATGCATCAGCAATGTCATCATTGGCACAGAATATATAGTTATAGGACAAAATAAAATATCAGCTTTTGCACTTGAGTGTACAGTCGACAAAAAAGTCTCCTTTACAGCTTACAAGTGCAAACATCTTACCACGGATGCAACGAACATCTTACCACGGATTGCAACGCGACAGCATGAGCGTTCGTTGCAACCGAGTTTCTATGTGTATCGCGCATCCGTGGTAAGATGTTTGCACTTGTGAGCTGTAAAGGAGACTTTTTTTGTCGACTGTACATGTACAGTCGCTATCAGATATATTGGAGCAGCCACGGTTCTCAAAAATATCTGAACATACACTCTAATCATATATCTGAACATAAAGCCCAGGGTGCTTAGTCAAGTTGCCAATCGCTAACGCTTAGTAGCGTACCGTATTTTTACCTCTTTGTCTCTCTTTCATATTAGTGCGACAAAGACGAGCTGCCTTTTGTTTACGATTGACGATTAAGCGTTAGCGATTGGCAACTTGTCTAAGCACCCTGCTCAGATATTTGTGAGTTCCCTGACCGTTTCGATATATCTGATGGCGACTGTACATTTACAGTCATTGAATACCTTCAGTACCTATCTATAGCACTGCAAGCGGGTTTCTACTGTGAAAAATTGTCTGGGAATTTTACGACGTCCAGCAGATATCGGTTTTATTTGCAAAGAAAATAACTAGCTACTCAATTTGTCTGGCCAGACAGACACCTACGTTACCTACAGTGCTGAAATGTCTTAAATGATGTCTGTCAAATAAAATTGTACAATACAAAAGGTAAACAGACAACGTAAAGAGAATAGTATGAACCAGACTTAGAAAACTATGATATATTTACATAACATACAGGCATACAATCCTACGTTTTTGTATACGTAATTACGATGTAAAGTACCTATGTACTTGGGTTGTTCTATTGACGTTTCAACCACTTCGTTCGGTTTTGAAGTCGGTTTTTTTTTATTTGGTTATTATTATCCACAGATATCACTTATTATTATTATACATAGATATTTTTCTAGCAGGAACGAGAGATTGACAAAATTAGACAGTAGTCTAAGCCTAAGTACATCTAGTACTTATTATAATTATTTTATTGTAATATTTCAGGCAACGACATATACGCCAACGCTATGATACAGAAGAGTCCAGGAGCTGCCGAGAAAGTGCTGGCCCTCACCAGGCCCATGCGGTCTATGTCTCTTCGAGAACGTCACGATATGGACATGAGGTGAATATAATGAATATTTATAAAACTTATTAATTTTGGATTAGATAATCTATATTTCGTCCCTTCCTGCCAAAGGTAAATCTCAAATTGGCAGATATGGATAAAATAATTCGCTGATGGCGGCTTAGTCAACGTTTATTAATAGTCGCTATAGAGTAACACACTGCATGTGATTGTATCACCAACCAAGCATAAATTTTGCCTGACGTGTTAGTTCTCCTAGAAAATGTACTGCTAAGAACCTGATAACCAAAAAGCAAGTCGGTTAAAAGTTTATGATACTCCCACAATGTCGTAACAGTTGTGCTTACCATAGAAAAATCAACTGCGAAAGACTCTGGTTGTCGCGGGAGTCGAACCCGCCTCCTCTGGATTACCGGTCCAACGTGCTCTTAAATCCCAATTACACTAGACGACCTTCCGTCAACCACAGCGAATTCAGTCAATGGTATTGTGAAACTAATCACTAGCGACATCTGTACTTAATATTTCGAAGTTACTACAACCTTAAGCCACTCAAAGACATGTGTGTACTACTATCATCTGGAAACTCCATAACTCTCCGTTGCGTTGAATTTGCTAGACAGGGCGCTGTTCTTTGTACTTCCGAACGATTTTTAACTTATTAAATCTCCTGTTTCAGTAATCATCTACAATGTGAAAACCAAGATGTTGACGCCATGGTGGCTAGGGTGCAGCAGTCTGCTCATCAGATACACATGATGGCGACAGACATGCCACACCACCGGGGCGATACCGACAGCGGGGTAAGTAGCAATATATTCCTCGTTTTAGTGTCAGTCGGGTGAGATAGTCTCAATGCCTGTTAGTGATACTATATTGAAGAGAGTACCGTCTGTACATCAGATACACATGATGGCGACTGACACGCCACATCACCGGGGCGATACCGACAGCGGGGTGAGTAGCAATATATTCCTGGTTTTATTGTCAGTCGGGTGAGATAGTCCCAATGCCTGTTAGTGATACTATATTGAAGAGAGTACCGTCTGTACATCAGATACACATGATGGCGACTGACACTCCACACCACCGGGGCGATACCGACAGCGGGGTTAGTAGCAATACAATCCTCGTTTTACTCGCTCCATCGTATGCCGCGTCTCTGCCCTCGGCTAGTCTGCGGCCATGAGTAAGCCCATTTCAAATTTAAAAAAAAACCGGCCAAGTGCGAGTCGGACTCGCGCGCGAAGGGTTCCGTATCATTATCAATTTATTATTAAAAAATACAGTTAAATCAACCTACCTCAAAAACTATAGGAGATAATTTAATCAAACCAAAAATCGTTGATAGCATTTATTAATGTGCATAACATATATTTTTTTTAGAATTTTATATCGAGTAGTTTAAAAAATAGAGGGGGGGGGGGACACATTTTTCAGACTTTGAGAGCTGATATCTCGAAAACGATTTGCTTAAATAAAAATGAGATTTATAAACCTTCATATTATTTTCAAAGACCTTTCTATTAATACCCCACACGCTTATATACAACTAAAAAAAAAAATCTATCCCTCAGTTACATGTATGGAGGGCCCCCACCCCAATGGTTTTTTTACAATTTAGTATCATAATTCTGTAGCGGTTTATACAACATATATCCTTACCATATTTCGTTACTGTAGCATTTATAGTTTCCGAGTAAATCGGCTGTGACAGACGGACAGACGGACAGACGGACAGACGGACATGACGAATCTATAAGGGTTCCGTTTTTGCCATTTTGGCTACGGAACCCTAAAAAAGATGCTGTGGCAGATGGATGAGAGTCTCAGTACCTGTTAGAGACGCGATGGAGACAAGAGTGCAATAGTTTGGGCATCAGATACAGATAATGGTGACAGACATGTCTCACCGCAGGGGTGAAACTGACAGCGGGGTGAGTAGCAATGCCTGCAGTAGTTGTGACACAACCCATACGAAGACGCGACGATGGCTAGTTTTCAGTCTGCTCACCAGACACATGATGGCGAGAGACATGCCACACCATCGGGGCGATACCGACAGCTATGTGAGTAGTAGTTGTGACATAGTCACACGTCACAATCAGATACACAATAGTGGCAATAGGCAGATATTCCATGCTACGTCACTGAGATGATACAGACATGTTGGCGTTACTATGACATGGGCTGTATTGGTATACACCCATACAGCCCATACGGCCACCTGAGTCCATATTGGTAACAGGCTGGTGAGTTCATTCACTTGACATCATCAGCCTTCAGTCCACTGCTGGACGTAGGCCTCTCCTATTAGCGATGCGTATAGACGCATTGCCACGTGGTCATAATCGCCACGCTGGGCAAGCGGGACGCAGTAATGTGTCCATTATAATGACGCTGCTGCCCATCATCAATCTTCTATCAAAGAATGGTCAGTGACACTTCAATCCCTTAGTCGGATCTTACGACACCCACGGGAAGAGTTGGGGTGGTGAGGAATGTATTCTTACTGCCGTCACCACTCGGCCAATTCAACTTCACTTCAACTTTGTTGGTAAAATTACCTATAGATAGGTTACTGTCTAAAAGAGACGAAAGACGTTATCACGTGCATATTAAATCTTAATATTATAAACTCTTGTAAAATTAACATATTTAATTGCGTACGTAATATTCATCTCGAAATTAATACCGTTTTACTTTATAAAAAGATAATGATAAAATCTCATTCGCAAAAGTTAACGAAACTACAGTTAGTATGCAAATTTCGTTGCATAATCACGGCGGAAGCGGAAATGAACCCGCTCGTGCAATGGCCGCATCGGTAATGCAAATGTAGGTTCTTAGGTTATGTTTATTTATTATCTTGCCGCGTGGTGACGGCAGTAAGAATACATTTGTCACCACCCCAACTTTTCCCGCGCGGTAAGAGTCGAAGGAATTGAAGTCATCATCAGCCTATGATAGTCAACTGCCGGACGTAGGCCTCTCCTAATAACTATGCGTATAGACGCATTAGGAGGTAAATGCCCGTAATCGCCACGCTGGGCAAGCGGATTGGCGATCGCAGTAATGTGTCCACTATGATGACGCTGCTGCCCATTATCAATCTTTTATCAAATAATGGTCAGTGACACTTCAATCCCTTAGTCGACTCTTACGACACCCGCTATTTTGGAAAAAATAGATTCAACATAAAAAGGTAAAAAAACAGTACCAGCAACAATAATAATCATTAGTTAGTCATTTAGGCTCCCGAGAGTAGGTTAGTCGGTTGGTCCCCCAAGGGGTTCACAGGACTCTCAGGTCTGGCTTGCCTTCATTGACTAACCATTAGATGAGTCGGTAGAGCTATTTGGTCCAAAGTGCAAATATAAATTTGCATAAGTCACGAGTTGGTGCAGTGGCTGTCATAAGCCACATAGTCGGCGATAACAGTGAACTATGATAAATGAACTAGTGATTGCTATAGCAGTTGTCCGGGCCTCTTCTATACCTAGTCCAATTTCCTACCTATGCAACTTACATCATCTTTTTTTTGTATCTTAAAAACAGTAGGTAGATAAAATTATGGCCATAATTTCGAATCCGGTTACAAGATATGTATGTCAGGCCCCGAGCTACAAAACACAAGTGTCAAAATTTGCACAATGCGCCCCCTGCTAAACCCAAAATAGGAATAGCACCGTCGGCCGAACATTCGGTGGCCGGATACCGAATATTCGGCCGCTAGTCAGGCCGAATATCCGGTATCCGGTATCCGGCCGAACAACTATCCGTTGCATCTCTACTCATAATAGATCCATATGCATAGGTAATAGGCATACCAGGGATAACTCGGGGTATTTATATCGACATCTTTTTAATCGATTTCAAATCCGTATAACTTGCCCCCAGTTATCCCAGGTATGGTAATAGGAGAGGGCGGTCCAGCAGTCACAGTAGCGTGTCCACTATGATGACGCTGCTGCCCATCATCAATCTTTAATAATCGAATGGACAGTAACCCTTCAATCCCTTAGGCTGCGGCTCCATTGAGGCGGAGAGGAGCGGAGATGTGCAAAATTGGCCAATGAGACCGCAGCACAGTGTTTCGAATTTTGAACTTGAAGAATGTATTTGGTCAATTTTGCACATCTCCGCTCCTCTCCGCCTCAATGGAGCCGCACCCTTAGTCGGCTCTTACAACCACGGGAAGAGTTAAGAGTTGGTCAGTAATCAAATCTGTGTGCATAGCCAATATGCCAAACTCCCAGTTGCCAACGAAACGCGACTGTCTTTGTTGCACTAATAAAACAATGTGAATGTGAAGGATATTAGGTGCATACCACGAAAAAGTCCACTGATGTCCCGTACGAACATGGTTTGTCTCAAAATTGAGGGTTTATCGAAGTTCGCTTTCGTGACTAGAGGAGTCAAAAATTGCTCAAAAATATATGTATAAACTAACAACTCGGAAGAAAACTCAAATTATCAAAATATACACGAGTCTGTATGGGACAGCCCATGGAATGCTGCATTACCTAATATAACAGTACATAATCATAAAATAATTATACCAGGCAATGAAGTTACTATAAAAAAGCCTTACAAAGTTATTTAAAAATTGATCCAAGTAATCCGGAAATATCACGTGACAATCAGCTGCTGATAAAATAAATTGTCAATAAAGTAACTATTTTCGATTATATTTATCGAAGGATTACTATATCACAGGAATGTGGACTTTCTCACGTTACGTCCTGTATCACAATGTCTTCTTTAAATGATAATTATAGCGCTATCATTATTTCTTATCAGTGTTCAGTAAAGCTACGAGATCCGCAGACGTCTTCGATAAGAAAAACTAGTTTAAAATCATTAGTCTAATTACTCTACTTTGCGGTTTTCGTAATTACTAGAAATATAAACTTAAACATTTTTGTTTAAAAAGCGAATCAAATAGTCTTTTGATATTGAGTGATTTTAGTTGTGTTTGAAAATGGACAGATATAAATCAAGAGAGGTTTTAAGAAGTGTTGTGAAAAATAAGAGTTGGTTTGAAATGCGAAAAGTGAGAAGGATTAAAATGTGGCAGGGGAATAGTGGAAAGTACCGTGTATGTATTTTTTTACTTCGATGAATCAGGTGTTATCATATCTTGATCATGAATCGATTTGTGTAACTATTTGTATTTTGAATGTAGGAATTTACTGTAAATTTATGGCATTATTTACGAGTATGTTTTACTACAACATTGGCATAAATAAAACATCGTCCATCGACCATCCAGACTAATTGAAAAATATGACGTTACAAATGTAGAGCATAATATAATAACAAACAGCAACTACTTGTTTTGACAAGTTTTGTGCAACAAATTAAATTATTTTATACAATATTCTGATTTGGGTTTTTGGGTACCTAGTTACACTGAGATATGCTATAAATTATAATTAGTTATTAGCCGTGACAGCCGACTTACGTGGGTTCGAATCCTACCTTAGACGTTGATGAACACTTAACACTTCAATCCTTTTCTCTTTCTTTGGTACTCTTTCTACTTTCTTTGGTATATGACATCTTATATTTTATAATCAATTTTTGGTTTCGATTTTCCTGCATTACTTATGTGTGGTGTCATTGACCTATCATTTATTGAAGATTGATTACGGGCAGCAATATAATCATAGTGGACACAAACCACTACAACGATCGCTAATCCGCTTGCCAAGCGTGGCAATACGGGCGTTTACCTCCTTAGGCGTCTATACACATACGGTAATAGAAGCAGTGAACTTATGAAGCATGTGATGTGTGTGCATTATTACATAATTGAAATATGTATTTTCTGCCGCAGGTTTGCAGTTGCTCCGTCAGCGGATCAGTGACGAACATATCGACGTCCTCCTCGCACAATGAATCTCTTCACAACCATCAACTGTTAAATAATACAGGTTAGTATACAATACATGTAACCGATCAAAACCCCCGACACCAATCCACTGGTTCAGGACCGGTCGTTGTGGCAATCTTTATGGGAGGCCTATGTCCTGTAGTGGACGTCTTTCGGCTGATATGATGATGATGTCGATGATAATAACAAACAGGAGAAGCCGCAAAATACCGCTAGTCATCTTTTAAAAATGTGATTGAAGCAAAAGACCTCCACAACGGCCACAACGTGGAGTGATGACCTGGTGAAGGTCGCAGGAGTCCACTGGTGCAGGACCGGTCGTTGTGGAAATCTTTTTGGGAGGCCTATGTCCTTTAGTGGACGTCTTTCGGCTCATATGATGATGATGTCGATGATAATAACAAACAGGACAAGCCGCAAAATATTACAGCTTATATAAATCAGTAAATCCTTGGAAAATCGCCCTCGTCTCTTTAAAAGTATACGCAAACTTTTTAACGTGAAAGTGGAATTTTCTTGTTTGCAAATGGACTGTTTCCGAGTAGCGAACTATGTGAACAGATCAATCACTGTCAAGTGAATTTTCAGCGTTTGTTGATCCTCGGAATTCGGGGATGTGTGAAAATTTTGCTTTTTTCTTTCGCTATAACTTTATAATTTATCAAGGTAATTTCAGAGATTTGTATTATCCTTTTGACAGGTCTGAATTTTTAAGCAAGTGTGTCGTGCTGCCGACAATACTTAATGGTGTCACGCGGACTTGACTAATATTTACATTATACACCGTGTTTTTATTGATTTCCGTTAAATTAAAGGGAAGCTTATTTAGGTAAAAAATAATAAATTTCTCTAAGAAACTAGTATCTTAACTCATACTGTTATTAAGTTATTAAAAAAATAAGTTTAATGACTGAAAAAGTGTATTGCAACCTTTATTACATCCTAATGCTACTTATTTTGACATGTGCCGTCAGTCACCTGAAATTAACTTTTGTGTTATTGTTAAGGTCCTCTCACACTTTCCATTTCATTTATATTGTATGAAGACGAAAAAAAAAATTTTTTTCGGTTTCGACTGAAAGCTATATATACCAGGTAGTGCCAATTAACACACCAAGCAGCCTGTTAAATTTAACGGAAATAAAAAAAACCGCGGTGTATAAACCAAATCAGACTGTCTTATTTACCAAGCTGCGGCAATACGAACCGGTTTTTTATTGTCTGACATATCAGACTACGGCGGTTAAAAGGTTAAAAAGTGTACAGTAGGCCTAGCCAAGAGTCATTCTGCAATCGTAAACGATAAGCGATAAATCACGTGACCATAAGAATGCATGGAGACAGTCACATGGCTTTTCGTTGGAAGCTGTCATTCTCATACATTTATTACGTATAGCTCATCGTTTTCACACGCATACGCATCCTTATGCTTATGCATTTCATACTAAATGATCAATCCCAATAGACAAAATGCATACGTACCTCGTCCAATAGACAAAATCTGAAAATGAGTTTGACTTTGACAAATATTAAAGCAGAATAACATAAAATATTTGAGGAGAGATGTAATACAACAAACTTGTTTTTGCCATAATTTGCCCTATATTAGAGATAAGGTACTCGATGCTCAAATCCGTTTCGTTTGTGACCGATTTTTTATTTAATCTAATTTACATTGTTTTTCTGTTTGTATCCTCAAAAACAAATCTCGTCAAAGTCCGTTTCGCATACATTTAGTTACTCACGATAAGATCGTATGTCAAGTAAATATTTACATAATGCCATCCTACCTAACCGGGGAATGCTTAGCAATTAATGTTATCATTTGTTATGTAAATAAATAGCTACGTCACGTATCCGGTACTTAAAACATATTTTATCTTCAATTCACACGAACATTAACAAAATATTTGATACTTATGTTTCAATAACAGTACAAGAGGGACAGTTGTCTGGAGTATACTTACTGGTGTAAAACGATCAGTATAATATCGTCACCTGACTAACAAAACTCACTATAAAAACTATCGCTACTCTTAGCAACCTCGTATATCAGTATTGAATCAGAACTGAGATACGAGCTATATTTCAGTATTTGTTACTTAGTGCGTTTTGTTGTTAACCCACGATATAACTTCCTTGTGTGATTTTGATAGCAGATTGAGTAATGTGTAGTGAGTTGTGGAAAAATGGTTCGCAGTGATATTTTGTTCAAAGGACATACAATAGAACACATTTTGTGCATCGAAATAATAAGTACGTTTTTCGTATTTTGTGGATTAACTCAAATTGTTTTATTAAATATTTTTTTCTGTGTGTTTTTTTATGTCTGTGAGAATAATTAGAAAATACTACGTTTTGGTGACGTTATAATATATATCAAAACAGAATTCATTCGACAGACGATCCGCAAATACAAAACCAAAGTCGTGTGACGTAAGCGCCCTCTACAATAATATCCTTTTGATAGATAAGGCTGGATTAGGGTGGCGCAGGACCAGTTATTGTGGCAATGTTTGGGGGAGACCTATGTCGAGCAGTGGTGTTTACGGAATCCTTTGGGGTCAAAACCCAAAATGGGTCTTTCTGACAGACAGACTGTAGAATGTGTGGTAAGGAAGAGGAGAAAATGAAACACTTGACGTGCGAATGTCTTGTCCTCGCCAAACAAAGGATGAAAAACTTCGGTTCCAGCTATCTGGAACCGAAGGAGGTGAAACTGCTGCCGCTAGGGTCCGTCCTTAAACGAGTTGATAGAACAATCCCTAGGGTAGGCGAAATAGGTGGCAATTAAAAGATTCCAATGGGTCGAAGTGTATCAAAGAGCCCCACCAATAACATAAAATGTCGAATGGACGTCTTTTGGCTGATGATGGTGATAGACGTCCCATTATTCGTTCAAGTTTAAGTATACCATAAATAAAACTATGAAAACGGATAAACTCGCGTATATTAAGATGGACGACTGTCACGGATGACTGTCACCCGCAGACCACGAACCCTGTAAAGTGTTCGAAACGTCGGAATGAAGTTAACATTAGTTAATATACGCGAGTTTATCCGTTTTCATAGTTTTATTTCATGTGTAATCCTCGCGGTAACCGAAGAAAATATTAAGTATACCAACGAAATATTTCCAATTCCCAGGTCCGATATACGGGAACCTCCTGTCCTCTGGCGGTAAACCGCTGTCATCACCCACTGCGAGGCAACAGCAGCAGTTAGCTGCCATACAGGCGGCCAACGCTAGACGGTTTCCTCCCGAGGTGCCGAAGCGTACTAGCAGCATCACTCTCAAGTAAGTACATAACTCTTGGGAGTGTCCAATCTCCTTGATGCTTAGTTCCGACTGTCTTAGAAAACTCTGAGTGTGTTAGTAAAGTGAGGTCGTCACATAGTGAGGAAACAGCAGCAGTTAGCTGCCATACAGGCGGCCAACGCTAGACGGTTTCCTCTCGAGGTGCTGAAGCCTACTAGCAGTATCACTTTCAAGTAAGTACATAACTCTTGGGAGTGTCCAATCTCCTTGATGCTTAGTTCCGACTGTCTTAGAAAACTCTGAGTGTGTTAGTAAAGTGAGGTCGTCACATAGTGAGGAAACAGCAGCAGTTAGCTGCCATACAGGCGGCCAACGCTAGACGGTTTCCTCTCGAGGTGCTGAAGCCTACTAGCAGTATCACTTTCAAGTAAGTACATAACTCTTGGGAGTGTCCAATCTCCTTGATGCTTAGTTCCCACTGTCTTAGAAAACTCTGAGTGTGGTAGTAAAATGAGGTCGTCACATAGTGAGGAAACAGCAGCAGTTAGCTGCCAGACAGGCGGCCAACGCTAGACGGTTTCCTCCCGAAGACCCTAAGCGTACTAGCAATCACTCTCAAGTAAGTACTAACTCCTCTTGGACTATCCAATCTTCTTGATGCTTAGTTCCGATTGTTGACTATGTTAGAAAAAAGTCTAAACCCCCGCATAGTGAGGAAACAGCAGCAGATAACGGGTGGTCAACGCTAGACGGTTTCCTCCCGGGGTGCCCAAGCGCACTAGCAGTATCACTCTAAAGTAAGTAAATAATTCCCACAGATAGCACTATAGAAAAATCTAGTATCGAGTATCACAAATATGTTTACCCATCTCTAAGACCTTGGCAGCTATAATTTTGCACCTCCGATAGCGGGGTCTACTTACGAACCACTATATTCGCTTATTTAGGGACGAGAATTAACCCTCTAATTCATAAATGTCTCTTAACTTAGCAAGCGGGTGAGTACCGTTTGTCCCTTGCCTTCTTATTTATATTTCTATAAGATGAAAATAGACAAACGATGTCTATCTGCTTGCTATTTTAGGAGGCGATTTTGTATTAGTTCTCGTCCCTTTATATGAGAATATCCTTCCTCGTAAGATGTCATTAACGAAGAAATAGCAGCATTTAGCGATCACACAAGCCTCTGGTGCATACAGTTTTATCCGGAGGTGTCTAAACGTACTAGCAGTGTCGCTCTCAAGTAACAAGTGTCATTTGTCCCTTTCGGTCTTTGAAGAATATTGATAAGACTGAAAGGCACAAACAATACATATCGGCTTGCTAAGTTGGGAGACGTTTATGAACATGGAGTAAGAACTTAATTATCAGTGATCGGAACTATGGCTCCAAAACTATAACAAAACTTCAAAATTTACATATGGAAAGACTTTAGCCAAGAAAAATAAGAATATTATTGAAAACCTGCATCCAATTTTGTTGCCTGTATCGGAATCTTGAACTTACAATGTTTGGGTGTGTAGATATAAATAAATAAATATCTTGGGACATCTTACACAAATCGACCAAGTCCCACGGTAAGCTCAATTAAGGCTTGTGATGCCGTCGAGCGTTGGCAGCTGACTGCTGCTGTTTCCTCACTATGTGACGACATCATTTTACTACCACACTCAGAGTTTTCTAAGATATGTTTATTTTATGGATGTATTTGCTCTTTCATGACTACTTTTGCTAAAGTTTTGCATCCAAAGTTGCTGATCACTATTAATTTATCCTCGTGCCTACATTATGTCAAAATTTGCCAAATCAAATTGGAAATTTATCTAATTGTCCTATAATTAAAAAAAATTGAGGCGTAGGTATGTCCTTTGGGTAGGACGCATGTAGGCAGGACGTTAAAATTAACAATTCTCTTCATTTTCCTCAGCGCTGAAAGTCCAGTATCCCTGCGGCGAGCGGAATGCGGCGGTAACGTAGTTCGCGGAGGCTCCATGTCGTCTGTCCAGTCATCATCATCATCGTCGTCGCAGGAGCACCGCCACCATTACCACCAGCCGTACCAGCCTAGGGCTCCGGTGAGTTGTTTCATTCTATTTGATTGGACCTAAAATAGTGCCTTGAGAGACCCCTGAAAAAGTAGCACGTATAGAACCAATAACAATATGTCCTCGCCTCAATTCCTTGATTCTTAGATTTTAGTCATGCCTTCGCTTCATCTAGCAAATTTTGGTCGCTCAGGTGTCGATAAAAAAATTTAGAACGTTTTTGGTCTCGTAGCTATGGATTGTTCAAGTTCATGTAGCAGAATCTTGTATAAAACCAGGGTACTCCAGGTGACTGAATTGTTGATTCATATGATCACATGTATAAATAACCATGGATCTAAAATGTATAAATTGTATAATGAGAATTGTAATTTAAGGTGACGAACCCTAACGGGGGATAGAACTGCTAATATTTGTTTGGTTTTTAATAGTGTATCTAAATCTTTGTTGACATTGTTATATTATAATTCTATTT
Organism: Thaumatotibia leucotreta; assembly: GCA_025490895.1. Lineage (NCBI taxonomy): Eukaryota > Metazoa > Arthropoda > Insecta > Lepidoptera > Tortricidae > Thaumatotibia > Thaumatotibia leucotreta. The sequence goes on along the minus strand of JALPQI010009940.1, from coordinate 8,044 downwards.
TTTATTATTTCTTTTGACGATCATGATAACAATTCGTATAATTTTAACATGTATGCAAATTTATTATGTAATCTTTTATCATGAAATAAAATAATCGAATCTAATCTATATCCTGTCGTCCTCGTCGAAAATATACTACTGGAAAATATTCCATGAAAAAAAATTCATATTTCCAGTCCAATTACAATGGTGATGGTCCTTTTGGGTAAGGGATATTTTTCGTGGATTTATATTAAATTCAGGTATTCAGCAGGTTACATTTTTGATAATGTTTTAGGAGCCACACGTCCACATAGCCGAACAGCACTTCCAACAACACCAACGAACAGCGTCAGGGACCCTGTACGAGCCCGTCAACAGCTACGGCGTGTGGAAGCGGCAGGACGCGCCGCCGTACTACGACGCGCAGTGCTGCCGGCCCGCGCTAGAGCACCAGACTCTCAAGGTAATGTGAGACATAGTTCCCGAGGCGTCCACTAGCCAAGCAGTTCCAGCGACACCAGCGAGGAGCAAAATTACTGGGGTCAGGGACCCTCTTGGGCCCCGGGAGTGAAGCTCCGGGCCTTCGGCCCTCCGCGGGGTCGGCCTTCGGCCTCCCGGCCTGAAGCTCGCCCTTCGGGCTCGCTTAACTTACTTGGGATTTTGGCTTTTTGTTCGGGGTCGCCGCCATCTTGGATTTTTTTCCAAATTTTTTTTCAGATTATCACTCCTGGGCCCAAATAATGCCCGCATGCCAAATTTCAGCGCGATCGGACCATTATTTCGAAAAATCCGCAGTGCTGCCGGCCCGCGCTAGAGCACCAGACTCTCAAGGTAATGTGAGACATAGTTCCCGAGGCGTCCACTAGCCGAGCAGCGACACCAGCGGCGTCAGGGACCCTGTACGAGCCCGTCAACAGCTACGGCGTGTGGAAGCGGCAGGACCCGCCGTACTACGACGCGCAGTGCTGCCGGCCCGCGCTAGAGCACCAGACTCTCAAGGTAATTTTTTATTTTATTTTTATTTTATTTTATTGAGAACCAGAACAGTCACATCATTAAAGTTACAAGAAGTACACAAGTACAAGATAAATAGGCATAAACAGACCTGGCGGTTCCTTAATGTACTCAATATTAATCACACTTAAAACTACATGGTAAACAATATGTGTAAACAATGTAGGTATTTATACTAACCTAAGATAGGGACAACAATAACTGCTATTAGTTTAAGTATGCACATAGTATTACATAATCTTACGCTTAACAAGCTTTTTTAAACTATGCAATGAGCAATTGAAAGGGTCAATATCAAACAGATGTTTATTATAGTAACTAGGGACTCGTCTGAAAAAGGTATGCCTAGAATATTTTTTACGAGAAAAACTGATATGAAATAAAAACCTAGGACGCAAGGGAAGCGTAATGTGAGACATACTTCTCGAGGCGTCCACATAGCCGACCAGTTCCAACAACACCAGCGCAAAGCTACACTTCCTAAAGCATATATCTGAAAAAGAGGAGCAAAACGCGAAAAAGTGGACTTTTCAATACTGCTTCAAGCACACTACCTAGGCAGTGCTGTCGTCCCGGCATTCTCAAGTCAGTGCACCCAAAAACAACTCCCTAAGAAAATGTGGAACACAGGCTTCCTGATAAAAAACGAAGGTAAACGTTGAAACACCAAACACTCAAGATCAGTGCTTAAAATAAAACGCGGGACATACACTTTCCAACCACTCCCTAAAGCTTAGCCAAAAGCTGAAAACCGATTTACCATCGAAAGTGCGGAGCAAAACGCGATATCGAAAGCGGATTTCTGTACACTTCTCACACTACTAGAGCATGGCATGACTAGCTTGAAGGGCTGTTACTCTCTATTAAATGTTCTTCTAACTACTGTCTTAACTAAGGTCAATTGTCTGCAGCTTTTTAATAATATATTATTTTCTCAAACTTGCTACGGAATGTTGATGTTACTTACTTTAAATTAAACCCGGAAATACTATGTATCCGGTGGCATATGCTAAGATGATATGTAAAGAGATTTCATGTATTTATTTCACACCTAGGACTGCAAACAAACTGTCTTTTGTTTTGAAACGTCAAATTGTGACACTACGTCTTGACATTCAGCCACAGAAAAAAAATAATCTAAGAACTAATGTCTATACCACCAGGTAAAAGGATACCTCAAACAGATTTAAAAAAAAGTTCGAATGTTTTTTTTTTAATGTTGTACGATACTGTACTATTGGTTTATTTACAAATCAAATAGTATGGTTCGACGAAATCAGTTCGTTTTATTTCATAGCAAGTTTGAGAAAGGCACTATACAAATCTCGGCGAGAAACAGGGTTACAGGCCGCGTATTCCTATCTGGCCTCAGTTCCTTCGGCCAGATATATCTACTTGGCCTGTAACCCTTCGTTTCCCGTCCTCTATAGTAATGTACTATTTCTTTACAGGTTTCAGAAACAGTCCGCAAACGGCAATACCGCGTCGGTCTCAACCTATTCAACAAGAAACCGGAACGCGGGATCGCCTACCTCATATCTCGTGGGTTCCTGGAGAACTCCCCTCGTGGGGTCGCGAGGTTCCTTATCACGAGAAAGGGGCTGAGCAAGCAGATGATTGGAGAGTATCTCGGGAACCTGCAGAATCAGTTCAACATGGCTGTGCTAGAGTAAGTGATCCCTTTACTCATCGGCTTACTATCTACACATGCTTTGATTTTTGAGATAGACTCTATCCCCCTTATTAATAAACGTCTGCTAACTTAACAAGCCGCTAATAATCGTTTGTCCCTTTCGGTCTTAACAATTATGTCCATAAGAGCAAAAGGGACAAACAATTATTAGCGGCTTGTTAAGTTAGCAAACGTTTATGAATAAGGGGGTTAGTCTATGTAAAATAAGAGTGATGACATGTAACAAAAGCTACATGAAGCAAGTGAGTGGCTAGAAAATTTTTCAAAGAAGACAGAGTTGGGGTTTCGTCTACCTCATAATGATATCGTGATGGTTCTTAGATAACTTGTGTCACGGAATTACGAGGTTCCTCATCATCAGATTTTGCAACGAGTTTGTTATTTTGTTATGGTTTTGAATGGTCTTTAACGATTTACAAAATCAAAGGAATGTGACTGCTTATTCAAATCGATATGTTACGATCGATGCGAAGTGTGATGATCGGAGGTCATTGTGTGTGAAACGCGTGTGTTTCAAATTCCTTTGCCAATTTTTACTATCATTTTCTGGGCCTCAGGTTAGGTCCAACAAAATTTTTTATTCCTAAAACCGTTTAGACTTTAGAAATTTAAATTCTTCTCTACATTAAGCCGCGTTTCCAGTTCCACTTAACATTTGGCTATGTGGAATCCTGTTTTCATCTGCCCAAGAACGAACGAATGCTCGCTCAGGACACTAAGTGTGCGGCTCTATTGAGGCGGAGAGGAGCGGAGATGTGCAAAATTGACCAATTACATTCTTCAAATTCAAAATTCGAAACACTGTGATGCTGTCTCATTGGCCAATTTTGCACATCTCCGCTCCTCTCCGCCTCAATGGAGCCGCAGCCTAAGTGGAAACGCGGCTTTACTCAAGATTGCTATCTGCCAACAGATGCTTCGTAAACGAACTGGATCTATCCGGCATGGCCGTCGACGTGGCATTACGTCGCTACCAAGCCCACTTCCGATTGCCTGGAGAGGCGCAGAAGATCGAGCGATTGGTTGAAGCCTTCGCGAGACGATACTGCATCTGTAATACGGACTTCGTGCAACGGTTGAGGACACAGGATACTGTAAGTGGTTTATTTTACTAATCTTTCTGTCAAGTCTGCTGCTGGAGAATGCAACAGCGACCTGCGTTGCTGGCATCCAGTGGATTCTTATAACATTTACTAGGATCAGTCTGTATTGTGGTTATGTAAATAAATAAATATACCTTGGGACATCTTACACAAATCAACCTAGTCCCACGGTAAGCTCAATTAAGGCTTGTGATGTGGGTACTAGGCGACGATATACAATAGATATATAATAGATAGATACATATAGATACTTAAATACATAGACAGCCATGACTAAGGAACAAATATTTGTGATAAATAAATACACAAATAATGCCCTCGCCGGGATTCGAACCCGGAACCTCCAGCTTCGTAGGCAGGGTCACTACCAACTAGGCTACGGAGGCTGACAAATGTCTGGTATTATTTTGTCTATTACAAAAAGGAGAAAAGTGGGAACTCCGTGGGGTTTTAAAACATCTTTAACTCTTAATAGAGCATGAGTTACACCTAAATTTCATTGGCTTTGAACCTTGTCAATGACAGAACAAGTTTGAAAATAAGTTGGGAAATACACTACTACAACCTTACTGAGGCTTAATTTGGATTTACTTTATTCACGTTGAAAAATACCTGTAATTTTTACTCGTTGAAAATCTAAAACGCGTATCACAAATAACTCAATTCTGGGTCCCCTTTAATATGCCTAATATTAATAGTCCTAATATGAATTCGCATAACGGATTTGGCATAAATAATTAAGCATAATATTAAACAAATTGGAAGTAATATATCATCATCATCATCATCATCAGCCTATGTTAGTCCACTGCTGGACGTAGGAGGAGTACGCATTAGGAGGTAAATGCCCATAATCGCCATTTCGTCATCAATCGTTAATTTCTAATTTCTTTCCTCAGATCTTCGTGTTAGCCTTCGCAATCATCATGCTAAACACGGACTTACACACTCCCAACTTGAAGCCTGAAGCGCGAATGTCTCTCGATGACTTTGTCCGTAACCTTCGAGGCATCGACGATTGTGGAGACATAGACCGAGATATGTTGGCTGGGATATACGAGCGGGTGAAGTCTAGCGAGTTTAGACCTGGCAGCGATCATGTCACACAGGTAAATATGATACCATAACCTCTATGATTATGCTGAAAATGAACCTACAGACTGCTAGCCTGAAGCGAGAATGTTCTTTAAAGACTTCATTCGCAACCTTGCGAGGTATTGACGATTGTGGGGACATAGACCGGGGATATGTTGGCTGGGATATACGAGCGGGTGAAGTCTAGAGAGTTCAGACCTGGCAGCGATCATGTGACACAGGTAAATATGACTGTAACCTCTATCTTTACGATCATCATACTCAAAATCAACCTACACACTACAGTCCTTTAAAGACTTCATTCGCAACCTTGCGAGGTATTGACGATTTTGGGGATATAGACCGAGATATGTTGGCTGGGATATACGAGCGAGTGAAGTCTAGCGAGTTCAGACCGGGCAGCGATCATGTGACACAGGTAAATATGACTGTAACCTCTATGTTTAAGATCATCTTGCTCAAAATGAACCTACAGACTCCCAGCCTGAAGCGAGAATGTCGTTTAAAGACTTCGTTCGCAACCTTGCGAGGTATTGACGATTGTGGGGACATAGACCTGGATATGTTGGCTGGTATATACGAGCGGGTGAAGAGCCAGTTCAGACCTGGCAGTGAACATGTGACACAGGTAAATTCTTTTTGACGCGTGTATGCATGCATACATCAGCCTATGATAGTCCACTGCAGGACGCAGGCCTCTCCTATCAACTGTGTTATACGCATCAGGAGGTAAATACCCATAATCGCCACGCTGGGCAAGCGGATTGGCGATCGCAGTAATGTGTCAACTATGTTGACGCTGCTGCTCATCATCAATCTTTTATCAAATAATGGTCAGTGACACTTCAATCCCTTAGTCGACTCTTACGACACCCGCAGGAGGAGTTGGGGTGGTGACAAATGTATTCTTACTGCCGTCACCACACGGCCACGTATATTCCATTTTTGACGCGTATATTCCATTATTTCCATTAACAGGCAAGATTTTATCAAAAGTGTTTTATTTTTTTAAGTTTATTTTTTTTCTCTAATTTTGTTCAAATTTTCTCTAACATCAATCAATGGTAATGTCAAGATAAAACTCATATTTACTGTAAAAAATTAAATCGTGCAGGCATTTTTCATCGAGTTCTGATTAAAAAATAAATGATTATGACTTTAGGCACTGGTCTCACCGCGAGCTACTAAGCTATGAACTATCGGCTATAAACACGAACAAACGCACTCCCGAGTAAATAAAAGAGACACGGCGATACTCGCCCAGCTATCAGCTATCACCGCCGGGCGAATATCGCCGTGTCTCTTTTATTTACACGGGAGTGCGTACCTTTTGTTCGTGTTTATAGCCGATAGTTCATAGCTTAGTAGCTCGCTGTGAGACCAGTGCCTTATAGTCTCAAAATGTGGGCAGGAATCAGGAATAGACATTTAAATTTTGTCGGTATACTTATTACCACACTGTATTAGTTCCCTACTAGAGAATGCTAAATGCAGTCAAGTCAAGGAGCATCTAATAGCTGAATTATAATAAAATAAAACTATAAAAACGGATAAGCTCGCACTTTAACGATTTACTTCATAAATTCTCATATTGTCTATTAATTCTAACTCTAAATATCCTTTCATTCCAGGTGATGAAAGTGCAGGCTACAATAGTGGGCAAGAAGCCACACTTAGCGTTGCCGCACCGACGGCTTGTGTGCTACTGCCGATTGTACGAGATACCCGACATACACAAGAAAGAGCGACCGGGTGTGCACCAGAGAGAGGTTAGGAATGCTTCAAATTCTTACCTATAGTGAAGTTTAACATAAAAGATCCCAAGGGGTGTTTTTTTTGTTAATATTTTTCCAGATCGAGGTTTTGGATATTCTAAACGATAGTTCTACGCGCAATTCGTCTATATATTCCTATCGATACATCTCGAAAACCTATATTCGTTTCCATGGTCATCACCATGAGTTTCCTCAGTTAGCTCAGTTAGCTCAAGCCGATTGTACGAGATACCCGACATACACAAGAAAGAGCGACCGGGTGTGCACCAGAGAGAGGTTAGGAATGCTTCAAATTGTATTCTTACTACCTATAGTGAAGTTTTACATAAAAAATCCCAAGGGGTGTTTTTTTTGTTAATATTTTTCCAGATCGAGGTTTTGGATATTCTAAACGATAGTTCTACGCGCAATTCGTCTATATATTCCTATCGATACATCTCGAAAACCTATATTCGTTTCCATGGTCATCACCATGAGTTTCCTCAGTTAGCTCAATATTGATTAAATTAACTAATTCCTACAATGTTGTAACAGATGTGCTTACCATAGAAAAAATCAACTGCGAAAGACTCTGGTTGTCACGGGATTCAAATGCGCCCCCTCTGGGTTACCGGCCCAACGTGGTCCCAATTACACCAGACGACCTTCCGTCAATCACAGCGAATTCGGTCAATGGTACTGTGAAACTAATCACTAGCGACATTTGTACTTATTATTTTGAAGATACTACAACCTTAAGCCACTCTAAGACGTGTGTGTACCACACAATCGTCAAACTCGACAATTCTCCGTTGCACCTCTAATCTAAGAACCTCTTTGGATGCCAGGTGTTCCTGTTCAACGATCTGCTGGTGATAACGAAGATCTTCAGCAAGAAGAAGTCGTCTGTCACGTACACCTTCCGCCAGTCCTTCCCTCTCTGCGGCATGAGCGTCAACCTGTTCTCTGTGCCACGTGAGTATGATGTGTATGACGTCACTTATCTGGCCCCCTTATTTATAAACGTCTAAGGCACTGGTCTCACCGCGAGCCACTAAGCTATGAACTATGGGCTATAAACACGAACAAAAGATACGCACTCCCGTGTCTCTTTTATTTACACGGGTGTGCGTATCTTTTGTTCGTGTTTATAGCCGATAGTTCATAGCTTAGTAGCTCGCGGTGAGATCAGTGCCTTACTTAGCCGTTAAGTATCGCTTTCATCACACTTGCTGTCTAAGCGCGCCATTGCTTGCTTGCATCGTGGGAGTAATAGAAAAGTTAAATTCCCTAGGTGCCCTTCCCTTACCTCCGTAGATGCACAATGTACTATTTCATCACACTTGCTGTCTAAGCGCGCCATTGCTTGCGTGCATAGCGGGAGTAATAGAAAAGTGAAATTC
>JALPQI010009939.1:0-20945 GCA_025490895.1 Thaumatotibia leucotreta | reverse complement strand
ACCACACTTTTTACCTGGCATTTAAAACATGGGAATAAACTTGACGAAATAACCTGTCCGTAAAAAAAATATTAAAATAAATAATTTTAACAAATTGTTGTTGTGATAAAAAGTACTGGAAATATCAAAAAGTATACAAAAAGTCTAAAATAAAAGAGAAGAAAAAAATTTTGATATCTAGAATGCATATTTAAAATCTATTGGGCGCGAGCGCCCGGGCGCGCCCTGTATACTTATTTGTAAAAATAAAATTCCTAATTATCTTCTAAACCTACAATATTCTCATTATCATCGTCAAAAGATTTTAACTATGCATTCTAGACATCAAAACAAACAAAACTTATTATGAGACCTAATGTCAAATACCACCAAAAAAAATATATTTTTCTCTTTTTTTTAGACTTTTTGCATACTTTTAACATTTCCAGTACTTTTTATCATAACAACAATTTGTTAAAATTATTTATTTTAATATTTTTTTTAGGGACAGGTCATTTCGTCAAGTTTATTCCCATGTTTTAAATGCCCGGTAAAAAGTGTGGTAATATTAAAACACATTGTGGTAGCACTGTAATCAAAAAGAAGTTTTATGACGAGTTACGTCGAAAAACTTATTTCGAAAAAAAGGTTGATTATCTCTGAAACCAATCCGAATCCATGAAATTTTATGTAACAGTAAAGACTCTAAATAAGTTCAGGAATTGACCATTAAAATCTTTTGGAATTGTCGCGAGCATTCTGTATGTGCCATACCTACTTAATCAAATGTGTTTATTTCTTTAGTGTCCATATTCTTGCTTTCTTATCTCATGACACATTGATCCCAGAAGAAACATGCGTATATCTTTTTTGTAGAGAATTTCATGTAGATTACTTATGTACTAGAACATTTTTTGCTATAAGCCACGGTTTACGAGTTATTTACAAAATATTAAAAATAAGGACCTTTACACCCCTCTCCCCCCGTTAGCTCCACCCCTAATCACCAGTACTTTTAGTATGTGGTTTAAAACACCATTCCCTACAACTATGCCAAAATTCGCTTATACACGAGTTATTTCCCCCGACAGGCAACTTTTGGTCTTCGTTAGGTGGGCTACTATCTAGCATCAACATACTGCTTCATCAATCATGTGCTGAGCCTACTCTAAGCGTAAGAAAACCTGTTGTTACCTAGTTGAAAGTAGATAGTTTTTCTATGTAAGTAGTTTTAAAAATAGCTTATCTATTAACTGTCCTTGCCCAATTTCTCCTATGTCTGCGTTTTACAAAATAATGGTAGTTTTTGGCATTCACATTAATATGCTTCACACTTTCGAACAACTTCAATTAAGTTGCTGTTAGGTGTACTAACACTATAGACGTTGCTGACTTAAAAGTGTTGCATCTTTTATTTATACAAAATTAATTTCCAGACACAGAATCAGAACTAGAAGATGACACACTTCAAGAAACACAGACAGAGGAACCCCAAGATACTGACTCGGACTCTGGCATGGAAGGCACGGGTGATGAGGTTGCCGAGGCCACAGAGCCTGAAGGTGGTGTTGTCAGTGCGGTGGAGCTGATGGCTGCTAGGCGGGACCGGCTTAATCATGACAAGCTGAGGATTGGTGCGCTTTGCTCTTCTTTGTTAGAAGAACCGGAGAAAAAGGTAAATTTTAAAATTTTCAAATTGTTGCAAAAAAATTATCAAATCAATAGTGATCGCCTGATCGGAACTAAGGGTGAAAAACTTTAACAAAACTTCACAAATTGTCATATGGAAACACTTAAGCCAAGAAACATATGAATATTGTTGAAAATCCGATTTTATTGCCTACTCAAGAATTGGGTGTATAGTTATGTATATTATATGGATGTATGTGCTCTTTCATATCCATTTGACAAGTTTTGCTACAGTTTTATTAATTGTTTTTTTACCATAGTCAAAAAAGGTCGTAGGAAAATTAATATCATAATTTATAGTACCTAATTATTATTTAGTTAAACCTTATTATTACAAGGTACAAAAAACAAAATGAGGCATAAATGTTATGTGCACAAAATACATTACAATTTAAACATTTTGATGCAATGGTAAACATTATGATGTATATGTTATATATTGCATAAAAAAATTAAAACAATAGAAATTCCTTTCAGCTAAAAAACCTGTACCCAATCTTATACCTAATGGAGGAACGGCTGAAAGACAACACTCTGAACCTCCACTCAGTACGGAAGATCGCCACACTTTCCGCCTTCGAGGTGTTTAAGGACATACTGCCAGAATACCAGATACGGCATCAGGATTACTCTAACATCAAATGTAAGTTGTTCTATTTAGACTCGGGCTGGAGCAAACAGCTTTGGAAACACATCTCTTGTTATTATTATTGTATTTCAATTTATTTAAAATCAATTTTATCTTTTTTTTTTTAATGCATGTTAGTTGTAAGATTTACCATGATTGTTTGAAAAACTAAGTCCCGCCAAGTTTCTTACCGGTTCTTCTCGGGTCAGCGGTGTAGGGTTAGAACCGGAAGTAGTTTTAATACTTAGACGATTCAAAAGAGTTTGTTGCTATTCCAATTTGAATAAAGAATTATTTGACTTTGAAATATCATCATCATCATCATCGGCCTATGATAGTCCACTGCTGGACATAGGCCGCTCCTATTAACTATGCGTATAAACGCATTAATCATAATCATAATCATAATACCCAACTATCAGCTATCACCGCCGGGCGAGTGACGCCGTGTCTCTTTTATTTACACGGGAGTGCGTATCTTTTGTTCGTGTTTATAGCCGATAGTTCATAGCTTAGTAGTTCGCGGTGAGACCAGTGCCGGCAAGTGCCTAAAGCATAAAAATAAGTCTAGAGGTAGGTATCACTTAGGGATTAAATTTTTTTATTTCGTCAGGTAACTTGTTACAGTAGCGAGCACACAGCCCCATAAAAGATTTTTGCACCATACTTAGTCTAGTCTTTATATCTATTAAGTTATTTTTGTTCAACATCCTATTTTTAGGACAGCAAAATTTATTCGTAACAACCCATGTCATCATCTTTTTCAATGAAATTTGAATTTTATTTTGTAGATCGCAAAATAAAAATACTTGTACTTTTGATGAATGTTGGAAAGGAATGAATTAGGTTGCGTTTCCACCAGAGATGTGCGAGGATGTGTTTCCATACAAATGACACGTATTAATGACTCGAACGAGGTGTCATTTGTATGGAAACACATCCTCGCACATCTCTAGTGGAAAGGCAGCCTTACGAGGATAAGATTATACTGAGCAATTTTTACTATACCCTGAAATCGCAATTAATCATTAATATTTTGTATGCAGGAGTTTTTGATGGCGATTTCGAGGTTTGTAATTTGTAATATTATTGTTTATTACAGTAAAAAAGGACACATTAGCGTTATGCAAATATGAAAAGGAGTTGTTAGAATTCTACAAAAGGTACCTACAGAGGCTGGAAAAGGCTTGCACAGTTTTGAGACCCAAAAAAGGAGATACCAGGTAAGATATAACCCCCTTATTCATAAACGTTATGTTTATTTTATTAACTTATGTAAGTAAGTTTAATAGTATAATTTAATTATTGTGTTTCGTTACTTGTCTTTTGTTTTAGCATCACCTACTCTATGTTTAAACTGCTTTTATTCCGCTTTCTTAAGGTTGTCTGGAAGAGATCGCTTTTATCACTAGATAAGACCGCCCATAACAATAACAATACCTATACTTGTAACACTGTATATCTGTTATTTTACTGTTTTTTGGTGTGCAATAAAGTTTTGTATTGTATTGTAAACGTTTGCTAACTTAACAAGCCGCTAATAATTGTTTGTCCCTTTTGCTCTTATGGACACATTGTTAAGACCGAAAGGGACAAACAATTATTAGCGGCTTGTTAAGTTAACAAACGTTTATGAATAAGGGGATAAATTCATAATAGCTTAATATATTGAGTTACCTATGAAATTGCCGTTTTTGGTCTAAGACTTTAGCTGGTCTCTAATTTTATTATCTAAAGAGTAACTTGGATTTTTTTGTTTTCAACAGTGCACTTGTAAAGGTGCATTCAGACCAAACGAGCATTCGCTATTCTATCCCCCACTCTACGAAATCATAGAATCAAGTATTGTGTAACGTTTTATTTATTTTTATTTATTTATAATTGTTTTTTTTCTCAAGTAATATTCAATAATAAGCTGTGAAAATAACTCTTGCCACATCCTGCCGGTTCATGTTTCCAATCGAAATGAATATATGAGAATACCTTGTTTTATGAAATAGAGACATACAAAACACGCCTTAGAAATGTCTCATATTACTGGCAAAAAATTGTTTATTTTCACGTTGACGACTAACGGACAAAATATCGTCGGCTGACAAGCAAAACTCACTAAGTAATAAATACCTACTTGATATAAAGCTCCTATGTCAGTTCTGATTTAATACTGACATAAGCATTGCTAAGAGTAGGTAGTGATAGTTTTTATTTGCTTGTCAGCCGACGATATAATATTTTCTTCGTATACCGCGAGGATTACTCATTAAATAAAACTATGGAAAACGAATAAACTCGCGTATATTAATTGAATTTAACTTCATCCCGACGTTTCTAACAAATTACTGGGTCGCCCGCACACCACTAACCCTGTAAAGTCTTCGAAAAGTCAGGACAAAATATGAAAATATGTTGACAATTAATCTCTTAAAAATTAAAGTCAGGACAAAATATGTTTTCAATTTATCTCTTAAAAAATATTAATATTATTGTAGAAAGCCCGACCCAGCAGCACTAAGCCTAGCCCTAGTATCCCTGCGCTGCCTCTGCGGCTTACTGGTCGCGCGGCCCGCGTTCAACTACGCAACCAACATCGCTCAGACCACGGTGCCATTTTTAGACTGCGCGCACGTTGAAGCGGCCGATATAGCGACGGAGTGCGCGGAAACTGTGTTCAAGGAGGATACTAAGGGAGAAATTACTTTGACGGTGAGTTTGTTCATTCGTCCAAAAGTTTACCGCTTCGCTTGCTAGATGGCGCTCAAGAGCTCAATGAAGCGCCCGCTAGATGGCGCTCATCTGTAACAGTAGTATCACACTCGATGTTGGGTATTCTGGAAACATCGCTCAGACCACGGTGCCATTTTTAGACTGCGCGCACGTTGAATCTGCGAATTGTGCGGAAACTATGTTCAAGGAGGATGCTAAGGGAGAAATTACTTTGACGGTGAGTTTGTTCAGTCGTTCAAAAGTTTACCGCTTTGCTCGCTAGATGGCGCTCAAGAGCTCAATGAAGCGCCCGCTAGATGGCGCTGATCTGTAACAGTAGTATCACACTCAATGTTGGGTATTCTGGAAACATCGCTCGAAATTACTAGAAATTACTTTGACGGTGAGTTTGTTCAATCGTCCATAAGTTTACCGCTTCGCCGCTAGATGGCGCTCAAGAGCTCAATGAAGCGCCCGCTAGATGGCGCTGATCTGTGACAGTAGTATCACACTCAATGTTGGGTATTCTGGAAACATCGCTCAGACCATGGTGCCATTTTTAGACTGCGAGCACGTTGAAGCGGCCGATATAGCGACAGAGTGTTCGGAAACTGTGTTCAAGGAGGATACTAAGGGAGAAATTACTTTGACGGTGAGTTTGTTCAATCGTCCTCTAGATGGCGCTGGATTATTCTGAATCTCGCTTTCACCAATGGCGCACCGTAAATAGTTTTATTATCGCTTATCAATTTGGTCTTAGTAGTGGTAAGCTGATAAGTGGAATTATGGACGCTAGGGGGATGATATCTTTGACGGTAAGTTTACTTAATTGTTCGCTAGATGGCGCTGAAAAGTTTACTGAATCTTAATATAGTAAAAATAAAATAAATAATACTTAACAAATAAATGTGTAGAAATTTTTAAATCCAAATGTTAAAAAAGGGTTGGATTTGATCCCGCCTCATACCGCACCGTTGACGCCTTGTAATTACTGCGCCATTATGTTGCATTTTCATGAAGGATAAATTAATTTTAAAAAAATGTGTTAATTTTATTTGATAAATGTGATCTATTATCGATACCAATGATATGGGTAAATTAATTTATTGTACCGGTAGAAAAAAACCCTGTATATCGCACATCATCATATTAATCTAACCCCGTTGCCGCAGATCGTCCGACTAATCAACCAACTGGTCAAACGACGCGGCGAGCGGCTGAAGCCGACAGCCCTCAGATGCCTTCTAAGCCTGAAGATACGAGACGTGGACCTGGATGCTGAGGCTGATGTTAAACATAAGAAGAAGATGGAGGAGAAACATAAGAAGAGGATAGTTAACTTGTCTAAGAAGGAAAAGAAGGTAGGGTGTTGTCTCGCTTAGTTTTGTTTCTCTTTACAAGCTTTTATTTAATTTCATCTGTCATATTGTTGGCCGTGTGGTGACGGCAGTAAGAATACATTTTGTCACCACCCCAAATCTACCCGTGGAAGTCTTAAGAGCTGAGTAAGGGATTGAAGTGTGACTGACCATTCTTTGATAGAAGATTGACGATGGGCAGCAGCGTCATCATAGTGGACTCATTACTGCGATCGCCAATCCGCGTGCCCGGCGTGGCAATTATGGGCATCATTATCAGCCTATGATAGTTCACTGCTGGACGTAGGCCTCTACTATTATTACTATTAACTATGCGTATAGACGCATTAGGAGGTAAATGCCCATAATCGCCACTGGGCAAGCGGATTGGCGATCGCAGTAATGTGTCCACTTTGATAACGCTGCTGCCCATCATCATTTTTTTATCAAATAATGGTCAGTGACACTTCAATCCCTTAGTCGACTTTTACGACACCCGCAGGAGTTGGGGTGGTGACAAATGTATTCTTACTACCGTCACCACACGGCCAATTATGGGCATTTACCTCCTAATGCGTCTATATGCATAGTTAATAGAAGAGGCTTACGTCGAGCAGTGAACTGACATTGGCTCGATTATGAAACTATGATGAAACAAGTTAACCGCTCAAAAACAGTTGACTACCAAAAAATGACGCTTGCGCTATAAAAACATTATGTTCCAGCGAGCGAAGAAACTAAAAGAAGTAGAACGCGAGCTCCTCGAGACAGAAGCGCAAGAGAGCGAGGTGTCCCGCCGGAAGCAGCTGACGGAGGTCACCAAGACCGTGTTCCACATCTACTTCCGGCTGCTGAAGACTGCGCCCAGGTCCAAGCTGCTGTGTGCTGCGCTAGACGGACTGGCCAAGTGAGTGGCACATGAGCGTTGCTGAACCTGAAAAGACCTGATTGTAAAGATACTACAGTCCTTCGAGTAATTTTTGTTTACAAATTGCCCGCTAGATGGCGTTGTTTCTATCGCTGAATCGCGCTATTGAATTTCTATCGTAACTAGATTATGTATACAAGCTTCATATATTTTCATTTTTAGTGGTTACTATAGAGGTGTCTCCTTAACCCTTGATCTTTACAAATCTGTTCCTTGTTTATAGAGATATTGCACTCTCACGAGATAGAAACTCCTGTTGTGATAGTCCGCTAGATGGCAGGTTCTATAGCGAAATCGCGCTATCAAAATTATAGTTACTAGTGCATAGCCACTCACTTGCTTCATGTAGCTTTTGTTACATGTCATCACTCTTATTTAACATAGAGAGTCTATCGCAAAAATCAATGCATATGAGTGGTTATGTAGATGCGTATTTGTCTATATAAGACCTAAAGATTGATGCTTATTTTTAGAGACAGTTTATTCCCTCCAGAAATTGGCAAGAAGTCGGTAGTTTTTGGTTTTCAAAAGTACGCTAGATGGCAGTTTCTGTAGCTAAATCGCGCTATCGAAATTCAATCGTAAGTATCATAGCCATAACAGGTAGATATATACTAGTCATCATGAGGCACACACAAGCGCAAGAGAGCGAGGTGTCCCGCCGGAAGCAGCTGACGGAGGTCACCAAGACCGTGTTCCACATCTACTTCCGGCTGCTGAAGACTGCGCCCAGGTCCAAGCTGCTGTGTGCTGCGCTAGACGGACTGGCCAAGTGAGTGGCACATGAGCGTTGCTGAACCTGAAAAGACCTGGTTTTTGATTGTAAAGATAGTACAGTCCTTCGAGTAATTTTTGTTTACAAATTGCCCGCTAGATGGCGTTGTTTCTGTCGCTAAATCGCGCTATTGAATTTCTATCGTAACTAGATAAAGTATACAAGCTTCATATCATTTCATTTTCATTTTTAGTGGTTACTATAGAGGTGTCACCTTAATTAACCCTTGATCTTTACAAATCTGTTCCTTGTTTATAGAAATATTGCACTCCCTCGAGACAGAAGCTCCTTTGTTGTGATAGTCCGCTAGATGGCAGTTTCTATAGCGAAATCGCGCTATCAAAATTGTATAGTTACTAGTGCATAGGTAGATGCGTATTAGTCTATATGAGACATTGAAATTGATGCTTATTTTTAGGGACGGTTTGGTCCCTCCAGAAAATGGCAAAAAGTCGGTAGTTTTTGGTTTTCAAAAGTACGCTAGATGGCAGTTTCTGTAGCTAAATCGCGCTATCGAAATTCTATCGTAAGTATCATAGCCATCATAGGTAGATATATACTAGTCATCATGAGGCACAGACACAAGCGCAAGAGAGCGAGGTGTCCCGCCGGAAGCAGCTGACGGAGGTCACCAAGACCGTGTTCCACATCTACTTCCGGCTGCTGAAGACTGCGCCCAGGTCCAAGCTGCTGTGTGCTGCGCTAGACGGACTGGCCAAGTGAGTGGCACATGAGCGTTGCTGAACCTGAATAGACCTGGTTTTTGATTGTAGAGATACTACAGTCCTTCGAGTAATTTTTGTTTACCAATTGCCCGCTAGATGGCGTTGTTTCTATCGCTTAATCGCGCTATTGAATTTCTATCCTAACCAGATAAAGTATACAAGCTTCATACCATTTCATTTTAGTGGTTACTATAGAGGTGTCTCCTTAACTTGACCTTTACAAATCTGTTCCTTGTTTATAGACATATTGCACTCTCTCGAGATAGAAACTCCTGTTGTGATAGTCCGCTAGATGGCAGTTTCTACAGCGAAATCGCGCTATCAAAATTATATAGTTACTGGTGCATAGGTAGATGCGTATTAGTCTATATGAGACATTAAGATTGATGCTTATTTTTAGGGACAGTTTAGTCCCTCCAGAAATTGGCAAGAAGTCGGTAGTCTTTGGTTTTCAAAAGTACGCTAGATTGCAGTTTCTGTAGCTAAATCGCGCTATCGGAATTCTATCGTAAGTATCATAGCCATCATAGGTAGATATACTAGTCATCATGAGGCACAGACACAAGCGCGAGAGAGCGAGGTGTCCCGCCGGAAGCAGCTGACGGAGGTCACCAAGACCGTGTTCCACATCTACTTCCGGCTGCTGAAGACTGCGCCCAGGTCCAAGCTGCTGTGTGCTGCGCTAGACGGACTGGCCAAGTGAGTGCCACATGAGCGTTGCTGAACCTTGAAAGGACTTGGTTTTTTATTGTAAAGATAATACAGTCCTTTGAGTCATTTTTGTTTACAAATTACCCGCTAGATGGCGTTGTTTCTATCGCTGAATCGCGCTATTGAATTTCTATCGTAACCAGATAAAGTATACAAGCTTCATATCATTTCATTTTCATTTTAAGCGGTTAATTTAGAGGTGTCTCCTTAACCCTTGATCTTTACAAATCTGTTCCTTGTTTATAGAGATATTGCACTCTCTCGAGATAGAAAATCCTTGTTGTCATAGTCCGCTAGATGGCAGTTTCTATAGCGAAATCGCGCTATCAAAATTATATAGTTACTAGTGCATAGGTAGATGCGTATTAGTCTATATAAGACCTAAAGATTGATGCTCATTTTAAGGGACAGTTTAGTCCCTCCAGAAATTGGCAAGAAGTCGGTAGTTTTTGGTTTTCAAAAGTACGCTAGATGGCAGTTTCTGTAGCTAAATCGCGCTATCGAAATTCTATCGTAAGTATCATAGCCATCATAGGTAGATATATACTAGTCATCATGAGGCACAGACACAAGCGCAAGAGAGCGAGGTGTCCCGCCGGAAGCAGCTGACGGAGGTCACCAAGACCGTGTTCCACATCTACTTCCGGCTGCTGAAGACTGCGCCCAGGTCCAAGCTGCTGTGTGCTGCGCTAGACGGACTGGCCAAGTGAGTGGCACATGAGCGTTGCTGAACCTGAATGGACTTGGTTTTTGATTGTAAAGATAGTACAGTCCTTAGAGTAATTTTTGTTTACAAATTGCCCGCTAGATGGCGTTGTTTCTGTCGCCGAATCGCGCTATTGAATTTGTATCGTAACTAGATAATGTATACAAGCTTCATATAATTTCATTTTAGTGGTTACTATAGAGGTGTCTCCTTAACTTGACCTTTACAAATCTGTTCCTTGTTTATAGAAATATTGCACTCTCTCGAGACAGAAGCTCCTTTGTTGTGATAGTCCACTAGATGGCAGTTTCTATAGCGAAATCGCGCTATCAATATTATATAGTTACTAGTGCATAGGTAGATGCGTATTAGTCTATATGAGACCTAAAGATTGATGCTTATTTTTAGGGACAGTTTAGTCCCTCCAGAAATTGGCAAGAAGTCGGTAGTTTTTGGTTTTCAAAAGTACGCTAGATGGCAGTTTCTGTAGCTAAATCGCGCTATCGAAATTCTATCGTAAGTATCATGACCATCATAGGTAGATATATACTAGTCATCATGAGGCACAGACACAAGCGCAAGAGAGCGAGGTGTCCCGCCGGAAGCAGCTGACGGAGGTCACCAAGACCGTGTTCCACATCTACTTCCGGCTGCTGAAGACTGCGCCCAGGTCCAAGCTGCTGTGTGCTGCGCTAGACGGACTGGCCAAGTGAGTGGCACATGAGCGTTGCTGAACCTGAAAAGACCTGGTTTTTGATTGTAAAGATACTACAGTCCTTCGAGTAATTTTTGTTTACAAATTACCCGCTAGATGGCGTTGTTTCTATTGCTGAATCGCGCAATGGGAAATCTGTCTTAGGTAATATACATATACATACATAGGCATATTATCAGCCTACTGAACCTTAAAAGTTTTTGTAACTGCAGAAATATCGATAAGGAATTGTCGGTTTAGTCTGTGTTTACAATTTTTCCGCTTAATGGCGTAGTTTTGCCCAATCGCGCTATTGAAATTCTTAAGTAGATTATAAATATTGGATGTCATATACCAAAGAAAAAACGACCAAGATCACCAACGTCCGAGGGGTGGCGATCTTAGTCGTTTTTTCTTTGGTATATGACATCCAATATTTATAATTTATATAACGTATGCGGAGTGAAATTTGCACAAATTTTGAACAAGTAAAAACAAAATAAAAAAATTAAATTTAACTTGTGTCTCAATGCTAAATTAATTTGTATACAATTGTTAATTAAATTGGATAGTTTTGTCGGGTTTGGCGTCTTTCTTTAGAAATTATGGCCAATTGAGTAGAACAATGTCGCACAACTGCATGTATTTTCCACAAGACACATTTGCTAAGGCCAAAATCGACGATGATTCTGATTTTTTAGAAGAAGGCAAGATTTGAAACACTGTTTTATAAAAATCTCGCATTCTTTTCGTTTCCAATAAATGATATTAGAAACCCTAGTGTAATGTAACAATTTGGCTACAGCCACTTTTCAGAAAGAGCTCGAATAAAGGAAATTACGTTAACCCGAATCACAAAATCGAACAGGGAGCTCAGAAATACTTCTAAATATGACAACAAAATTGATGAAAAACATCCTCAAACCATGGGCATTACGAAACATAAACAAAGAGCAAGCCTATCAACACGGAAAATAAAAATAAACAACTTTGAAAATATGACTTCGCCATTTGATCAAAAAGTGTAAAAAACACTGCTTTTTCAGTAACGGATGTCACGGTGAACGACTTATAGCTAATTTCAATTAAATATTTTTAGCATAATAAGTAAGTATCAATAGACCAATTAACAAGAATATGAAATATAATGAGCAAAGGATTTTTATTTAAAAAGTTTTCCTACAGAAGATAAAATTAGAGGCAAGAAAAATGCTAACATTTGTTTTTTCGACATCAATGGATAAAGTATCATAAAACTAAAGTTATACACTTTGGATTCAAGTAGTTTTTATCTTGCATGAATACTTGTTAAAATCGATATTAAAAAACGTACATGCGCAAGAAAATAATAATGATATCATTTATTTAATATAATATTAAACTTTGTGCAGATTTCATTCCGCATACGTTAGTAAGTATGTATTTAGTTAATAAATAATTTGATTTGTGTTTTCACAATACGTTCAATTCTTGTAGGTTATTCATTTGGTAGATGAGCTTTTTCCTAATTAAATCTTGAAATCCCCATTCCTCCAGATCTGGACATGCTTGGGCTCATTCGAATCAGAATCAGGAGCCGATTCGATCCTGATAATAAAAAATAGTGACCTAAAAAAAACGTCCACTACGTCACAATTTTTGTATGAACTTACTATGGCCGTGGCGTAACGAAAACTAAAATTTTGTATGGAAATATTGGGACACGATTTTTTATTACTGGGATCGAATCGGCTCCTGATTCTGTTTCGAATGAGCCCAAGCATGTCCAGATCTGGAAGAATCGGGTTTTCGAGATTTAATTTGGAAAACGCTCATATCCAGTTTTAAATGCCAAGTTCAAAGTCAGAAGTGGAATGACCTGAATAGAACTTGAACGTCCCATTTGTTTCAGATTCACCCACGTGATCAACCTCGAGTACTACTCGGACCTTGTGGCCATATTGTCCCGCCTGATGGAAGACTCCCTAATTGGATCCCGAGAACGTCTGCTCTGCATCCGCTGCGTTCTGGCCATCTTGGCAGGGTTAGTGCACTCCATATAAATCTCACATCATCCTATCTCAGTCCACTCAGTCCACTTCTGGACGTAGGCGGTTCAAAATGTATTTCATTGTCTTGTTTCATACCACTCTGTCACGCTTTTAGTTGCTGTTTCGACTTACCCCCTTATTCATAAACGTTTGTTAACTTAACAAGCCGTTAATAATCGTTAGTCCCTTTCGGTCTTAACAATGTGTCCATAAAAGCAAAAGAGACAAACAATTATTAGCGGCTTGTTAAGTTAACACACGTTTATGAATAAGGGGGTAAGTATATAAAAAAACCGGTGCACTTGTATTTCTTTTTCACGCTAGATTTTAATCCATACATCAAAAATTAGAAACAAAACATCATCTCATACAAAAATCACAACTGTCACTCGACTCATGTCGACTCTTGCGACACCCGCAGGAGGAGTTGGGGTGGTGACAAATGTATTCTTACTGCCGTCACCACACGGCAAACCCGTTGGGTGGTCAAACTCGAATAAATGATGTGAGACTCAATTCATCTCGTATATGACATTCACAAGAAGTTGTTATTTCAATGAAAAAATATCTCGACTTATTGGACTTAACTGGACTTATATTACTTCTCGGCACAGATGTCATATATACCATAGATCAAGCAAACGTATCTACTTAGCGTGTCAAATGAACTCAGTGAAATCCACTGAGTTGTCCGTCTTTAATCGCAGCTTGCAGCTTTCGGGCGTCAAATTTTGTAAGTTGACGTGAACAAAAACATTAATAATGCCTCCTTAAGTAATATTAATTGCAACAACACAAAAAAATAGAGTACTCAAGGGCCTGAGACATATTTAAAATCATAGGCAAGTAACAACTTCAGTACAAAATCTGACACGCTCGGCCGCCATACAAATGAATGAACTTGTTTCTTCTATCCAAATCTAATTCTGTGTCTTATGGGGTTTGACCACCCAACCCTCGATATGTGCTAGTATTAGGACATCAGGAGGTTATCTAAAATGTGTAATATTGTGACCAGATCGGGGGACGCGATCAACGTGGACCCGGGCCGCTTCCACGCTGCTCTATACGCCGCCATGTTGACTGTCCATGCTGGTATGTTTTCAACTTATACAATGTAATATGTTCTCTGACTATAATGACTCCTGAGTCTGCCTGCGACCATGGGTGTAACGTCATGCGTTAAAAGGATAAATAAAATGGAACGTAAGTTTACGCGATTAAAACCCGTTTGTCGTTAAAATATGAGTGATAATACTGATACGTAATATGAAAGTTTAAATCAATAAAATACAATGTCATTCGCCCTACATTTCGTCTACGAACAAATAAAACATGGAAGCCGCACGCCATATTAAATTCACCCCCTGTTCAATGCATCACGGCAATGAATTTGAATATTAACCTATAAAAACTTAAAACTCCATTTAAAAATAGCTGTGATTGGTCCATCAAAGTTTTGATTGGCGATATTCAATAAACATTTGTCAAAGATGTTGCGCCGAATTATGCGCGGTGTCACGAAAAGCGCTATGTCCTGCCCATCTTGGCACAATTGAACAATTGGTTTTGGGGGCATTTTTGAGCTGGCATTAGACGTCCATGTTATATGTATATGGTCGCAGGTCTTCGACTTATACAATGTAATTTGCCATAAATTTCGTATGTTAGCACCATGCTGATACTGATATGAGGTTATTTCGTAGTATCCTCTTTTTTTGTATAAGTAAATGTATCGGAAAAATGGTGAGTCTTACCGTTATATTAATTATGATTAATCCATAACTGTTCATTAGAAATCGGCAACTATAAGTTACCAGTTGTAGTCTGATTGACAAATTGAATTGTCGCTTTTTACATCACATCATCAGCCTATGATCCTATTAACTATGCGTACAGACGCATTAGGAGGTAAATGCCCATAATCGCCACGCTGGGCAAGCGGATTGGCGATCGCAGTAATGTGTCCACTATGATGACGCTGCTGCCCATCATCAATCTTTTATCAAATAATGGTCAGTGACTTCAATCCCTTAGTCGACTCTTACGACGCCCGCTTTTTACATAACTATAACCAATTTATAATCACGTTTGTTGTATGGGAGTCCCCTTAATTTTTTTTTTTGAGGCGTTCTACTTAATGGGGACAAATCTTTTATTCAAATAACATAGGTACAATAAATTTAAAATGAAATAAGTAATTAGTGAAAATAAAATATCAAGTTCTAGAAAAAGTGTTAATCGATTTTATTTTACTTTTTAGCATTTTTCGTTTAAGTGACTACAGAAATATAGCATCTGTGACATTTCAATTAATTATCACGGTTCACGAAACTGACAGCGGAGCCTTAAGGTGGATGTCCCTGTGCGATTTTCATACAAATTTGTCGACATTAACTCTGTTAATTAGTAGACTTTTTGTAATTTTGAACCTTGATAGTAAGTTGTACGTATCCCGTAGATGGCGCGTATGTAAAAAAAAGTCCAAAAAGTGGTATAGTATTTCTGAATTATCAATTTGAAAATTGATACAATTTCGCTCTTTGCCTTTGTATATGTGCGTGAATAATACTATCCATGAAACTAACATGAAGGCAGATGACAAGGTAAGTTTAACCATATCCATCACAGATGTCACTTTAAAACTGCTAGTTAAATGACCTCACTAATTAGTAATATATTCGGTCAATAGATGGATTATTAAAAGTAAGCGTAATTCATAAAATAGGTATGTTGTTATTGTTTTTATCAAATAAAATATCCGGTAAAATTTTATCCCTCGATTCGCCAGGTCGGATCTCAAAATACAATATATCGGTCAGTATTTCTTATGAATTACAGCCAGTAGGTAGTTAGGTAGCTACTTTTGTATCTAACTATGATGCTCACTTTAATTCTCATTTAGCGTAACTTGTACAACAGTTTGGAAGAAAGGAGCACATTAATATGATAGGTACTAATTAATATCTGAGAGGTAATAAATAAAATAAGTGGCTATAAATTAATAATAATAATAAACAAATAAATATATCGGGACATCTTAAGCTTAAATTAAGGCTTGTGTTGTGGGTAATAAGAAATAAGCGATGATACATATCATGTAACTACATACAGATACTTAAACACATAGATAGCCACGATCAAGGAACAAATATTTGTGATAAAAAAAATACACAAAATAATGCTTTCACTGGGATTCGAACCCGGAACCTCCAGCTTCATAGATAGGGTCACAACTAACTCGGCTACCGAGGCTGACGACTTTAATTTAAATGGACGCGTAAAATACTTTTTGGTAAGTGGTCACAAAATATTTTGTTCATTTGTCACAGCAAAGTCAATGTCATCTATGAGTCAACATTTTGCAATTTTGTTCCACAAGTCAAGGCAAAAGTGTTCGTTTCGAATAAAATCGATATCATAAACATGCCCACAACGATGGGCAGAACGAATAAAAATGAGTACCGAAAACACCGTTGATCTGGGGGGGAAAAGAAAAAGCGTCGAGTAGAAGCGGGGTTACTCCTTCACCATGGCACCACATAGTAAGTATCTCGCCGTAGCGAAAATTTAAAATTTGAAGCGTAATAGTTAAAACACCTATTTAATAAGTACAACTGTACTCACGTGTACTGCGATAAGAGTTTATCGGAATACCCGAGCCGCTTTTAAAGTAGTTAGAACATTTTTTCTTCTATATTTATGACACTCTCACATTTTACTCTCACATTAAATTTGCCAGCTAATCTTTGTGTTAGGTAACGATTCAAATGATTCTGTAGTAGATATACATATTATTACCTTTATTCTATTGCCAATTGCGACACGAACTTTGTCAGTTATTATTAATTTCAATAAAAAGAACAGATAGGGAGGTATAATAAATTAAATTCACCAATGTGACAATTTCAGGAGGATAGCAGCTTGGCGGGATATTAAGACCGACCAAACTCACGAGCCTGAAACATCAGATTGCACCAATCAAACCCCAATTATTTGTGCAACTAATACTCAGTGAGTGTTTACTACTTTTAGAGTTGTATAATTCATTATGGAATTCATATCATATGAACCTAATGTCGTCGTATTAGAGACTAATTGTAGCTTAAATAACTATGTGTAGGTACACATATATTGCAGGACAGCGAAAGTATTCAGTATGTTATAGGTGTGTAACTTGTCAATCTATAATATGTAATAGATAACAATACCCATATACTTTTCACTTGACATATTCCAACAGTCATTACTGTCATTAGACTTACAAAGCAATACTAAAGTTTTAGCTACGCATGTAATATTTTCAAATAATTTCATTCAAACTGTCCACTCAAAGACATTACCTTTTCAAATCAACCAATCACCATGTGAGACGGCGCTGCGCGCTGCATACTGTCGGCAACCTCTCAAAATGAGCGTCTCAGACCGAGCAGAGTCACAGTTAAAATTATCGTGTTATTGTGTACCTATGAATAATTAGTATATTTTAATTTCTCGCAATTAAAATAAAAAGTAAAGTAGCTCTGGTTTAGAAACCATATTACTGGAACAATTTGAAAACAAACGATGAAAAAAAAACTCGCGGTAATATTATGGCTTGTTTTAGGCTGTTATCAAACAACATATTTATTATACTAATATCATGGGGCATTCCTCCACAAGTCGACCTACCTAGCGTCAAGTCCCCGCCTCCTATATTATTGTTATATGAGCTAGCTTTATTGACTGCGTAACTTACTTTTCCTAACTAGTGCGGAGAAGTAAAATTTTGCGCACGCTTCTCGTACGTTAATTTCTCTTTTTAAGGCACTTGTTATGAGAAAAGTCGTTCGATACACGCGTAAAAACTTCTTTTTAACTCGGGTGATTGACTTTCATCCTCGTGGAAAAAAATTTTTTTTTTTGCACTTGCATTGAAATGCAACTACTACTACTACTACTACTATTCTTCCCCTCTTGCTCGCACCAGTCGCGCCAATATGCGTGTGCGACAAGGATGACTGGAAAATAACTTGTACAAACATTAAGTTTAATCACGTTTCTGTAATATTATTATGAAGGCTATTCTTCTGTTTCTACCTATCGTTATCCCGGCTTTTGCCAGGGTCCGTACCTACCTTTCCTCCTCTTTGCGCGATCCTGGGCATCTTCATACTTCACTGTCTGTCCATCTGTCTGTCTATCACCAATATGTATCTAATGGATAATTAGTTGAAATTTTCTCAGATGATGTACAGTCAGCAGCAGATATTGCTAAGCGGGCAGAGTTTTCAAAATAAACTATGCACGACTATTAGAGTGTGTTAAGATCATTGTGAACACCCTACTCGTTAAGCAATATCTGCTGCTGATTGTACCTACCTAAAATATTGCCGATATAACAAGAAACACTAAAAATAATTAAATATTTATATAGCTATGTTTTGTCGTGTTTCGAATAATAACAACATAATTTAAAAAAATATATTTCTTTATTATTGGACGATTAGTATATGAACAAATAAATATATTTAGCATGTGACCATCTTACACATATCAACCTAGTGCCACAATAAACTCCATCAAGGCTTGTGTGAGAACTAAACTACAAAATATGTAATATATAGAATAGATACATACAAATACTTAAATACATATTGAATAGTTGGAGTCCTAATTTTATTAATCTGTACGTAGGTATGAACATGGCATTATGATTTTAGATTAGGCAATCTCTTATGGACCTATAATGATAACCTATCAGGTTTTATACTTGCAGACTATTTTATTCAAATAATTTTAAGTTTTATAGTCTACCTAAAACCTTCTCTTCTTAAATCACTCTATCGATAAAAAAAACGCATCGAAATCCGTTGCGTAGGTGTAAAGATTGAAGCATACAATAGGGATATAGGGACAAGAGAATGCGACTTTGTTTTATATTATGTAGTGATATGGAAGATTATAACCCCTTTATTCATAACCGTCTCCTAATTTAGCAAACTGTTTTTGGGGTTCCGTTGCCAAAATTGCAAAAAACGAAAACCTTATATTCGTCAAGTCATGTCCGTCTCTGTCCGTGTCTGTCCGTCACATCCAATTTACTCGGAAACAATAAATGGAATACTCGGAAGTAATGATATTTGGTGAGGATTGTGTTGTATGAACCGCCAATGATATATAAGTGAAGATACGTCTTACTCTAACAAAACGAGCGAAATAAATACTTCACACCATACACCTCCTACAATTTATTGATAGTTGACAAACACTTATCTTCATACTTCATAATGCGTAAAAGAGATGGTGAAATACATATACTCGTATTTAATTAACGAAAAAGAGACAAGATGTATCTCTTATAGTTTTTGTTGCCTGCCCACCTGTTTTTCTTTGTTTGAATGCATGATTTTTGTGAATGTGACAATTCGTAACAGATCCCTGTAAAATACACTGAGCAAATTTGATAGTCACCTACTTACCTATGTGTAAACATAATTATTGATAGGCAAGGTTTTGTATATTTATTTTAAAATATACTTTCTGCAAATAGGTAGGTAGTTAAAATATTTTTTGTGCTGTCCACATGGCTTGTTAAGAAATTAAAACTTGTTTGAACCCATTGAACTTAAAGATCTAGAGTATTTCCGCTGGGAAACAATTCTTATTATAATAAGCGAACTCTGATTCAGAAAATATTATTTTGCATCCGTCTGAATTTCACAACTGATTCTTGTAAAATGGTATGTAATGAGTATAAGTTGAGTGGCCGTGTGGTGATGGCAATAGAAATACATTTGTTACCACCCCAACTCTTCCCGTGGGTGCCCTAATAGTCAACTAAGGGATTCGAAGTGTCACTGACCATTATTTATTGAATATTGGATGATGGGCAACAGCTTGCCCTGCGTGGCGATTATGGGTATTTACTTCCTAATGCGTCCGTATGCTTAGGTACCTAATACGAGAGGCCTTTGTCCAGCAGTGGACTAATTATAGACTGATGATGTGATCTGAGTTTAAGTTACCGTACGAGCCCAACACTTGCCCCATTCTTGATGGTGGATGTGATAAATAAAATCACTGATCTATGGTTATGATATAATTTATTGTAAACTAACGCATGAAGAGTATCAGCTACGGACGTATAAACGTTAACGAATAAAGTAATTAAAATAAGTGTATTAAGTCAGCGTGATCGTGGGTACAGCAATTATATTTAATGCTGTCGGGGGGATGTGCAGTGCTTGCAATGTACAGTTACTATAACTTTTCTTATGACATACATAAAGAATTACCACATGACTTGATGCCCACCTGACGGTGTGTTTATTTTGTAAAGTTTCAAAATCATTGTTTGTATGTCTGTCTGTCTCTCTGTCTGTTTAGGGCTCCCTCTAATCCCTCTATATGGCATTTTTTTTTCGAAACGCTTATGTTATAAGAGACTTGGCATAATCAATTTTTGTAAACAATATTTAGAATATTACTTTGCCAGAAACTATTTTGGCATATTATTATTTAGGTCATGTGTTATTTCGCAGAAATTGGATTTCCATATTTTTGGCATAGGTACATAATTATACACGGTGTTACGCGAGCACTGCGAAAGATTTTAACTATGCATTCTAGACATCAAAATAAACACAAAATATTATGAGACCTTATGTCAATTCCACCAAAAAAAAATTTTTTTCTTTTTTTTTAGGCCGATTTGAATATTTTTTAACATTTCCAGTACTTTTTATCATAACAACAATTTGTTTAAATTATTTATTTCAATTGTTTTTTTTAGGTACCTACAGGTTATTTCGTCAAGTCTATTCGTATTTTTTGATTGTCAGGCAAAAGGTGTGGTAATATTAGAACACATTGTGGTAGCATTGTAATTCAAAAGAAGTTAAATGACGAGTTACGTCGAAAAACTTATTTCGAAAAAAGGTTGATTATCTCTGAAACCAAGCCGAATCCAGGAAATTTTATATAACATTAAAGACTCTAAATATGGTCAGGAATCCAGCATTAAAATCTTTCGGAATA
>JALPQI010009938.1:0-41062 GCA_025490895.1 Thaumatotibia leucotreta | reverse complement strand
CGTTCATAAATTGCACTTTTGCAGCCAATCGTGCCTAAAGAGACGTTAAAATTCAACCCCTCTCACAAAATTTCGTGGTAATGAATTCAAAAATGGGTAATGCTTATAGCGTAGACATCTGTCCGCGAGTGTAGAATAATGCAAAATACACATCATTGTGGAATTATGGTCTACACACAAACGAATTCGGTCGACTAGCTCCTACCGGTATACACCGTTGGCAGTATGGTGAAGGTTGTATAACAATCCTCTATATTACTGGTTGCTTTCGGATGAATTCTGTATTTAAATCAATAACAATCTGTATCAGTCGCCCTCAAGGTTTCGGCCTCCAGGGCACACAAGCGCACCGCGAAATAATGAAATAAACTGTTTCTTTTCTAAAATCTACTCCAGAGTTCTTATTCTACCTCCCACAGTATTGCTTTTTTTTTAAATGGGCTTGCCCATGGCCACAGACTAGCCGAGGGCTGAGACGCGGCCTACGACGGAGTGAGTTCGCCCAGAAGGTGCCTATTCACCCTTGACTTCAGACTCGTAGTACGGGTTGTACGTTTTACGAGAGACAATGGATGTTTACGGGAACGTGGCGATGGCTGGCGGAGCGCACAACTCATTTTACGCTTGGCGTCATCAGCCGGCGCCTAGTCAGTAGCCGGCTGAACATGTAACCGTAACTTAGAGACTGATAGGTTAGCTTAGCCAGTTTATGTTTATGTCTCTATACACATAGTACAATAAATACAAGTAGTACTTACGTACAGTATGGAAACACCCTACTTCCCACCAAAAATGCGGTCCCGGTTACCGTGACTTGTCTTATCTCACTCACACAGCATGGTGCGCGTGCACCGATACCATTTTTCAGTTGAAAGTAAAGAAAAGGTAAACAAACCTGCAAACTTGCATTATTTCACAATAACGCACTTTCTGAACACAATCTTGTTTTATCACCAACTTAAAACCTTAAATATGAAGTGCACATATTTTTTTTATGAAATTATTGATATTTATTTTATTAGTATTGACGTAAAAATGTATCAGCGAACGTGTTTCATGACATATTATGTGTCAAAGACGTCAAAGTCAGCCATATTTGTTTACTTTTTTAACTTTCAACTGAATAATAGTATGCACGACCTTAGGCTGTGCTGTATGAGAATTAAAACCAAATGTTTTTTTTTAAGTGGTTGTGTTCAGGCATATGTACACAATACAATCATTTTTGCAAGATCTTAAACGTAGGAAATGTCGACATTAAAAGTAAAATTTTTAAACGCTTCCTATTTCGGTATTTCAACTTTTGCCTGAGCTCAGAAAGCGTTCTGAATAACATCACTAAAGTCAAAGATGGTCTGAGTGCAGACGTTTATTTGTTATAAGATTAACGGGTATCAAAATCCTGTTTTATTAGCTATTACATGAATCGGACAACTGCCAACTAATCTGTAGGATTGGCAGTAACATGGCGAGACGGTGTGACGCTGCTTTCATGTTAATCGTGGCTTAGGTCGAATGTAAAACTTTTAACATGGCTTCTAAATAAGTATGTATCAATTCTGTAGAGGAATGAACTCAAAACATCTGTATCATAATTATTTATAAGCCATTTCTGAAATGATACTCAACTGAGCTTATTTTAATAAAGGTATTGTGGTGGTGGTGTTTAAATGGACTTTATTAAAAATCAAATAAAATAATCTCTAGTTACCTTTGTTGGTTACTGCAGGATATCAATGTCTTTTTGAAATAATTGATTTTTATCAAAAATGTCAACTTTTTATTCTATTCTGAAAACTGTTGGAATCGTCATCATCGTCATCATGCCAGGCCAGCCGAAAGACGTCCACTGCTGTACAGTGCCTCTCCCAAAGACTGTTCAAATATCTGAAAACGAATATGCTAATACCTATCCGAAACGTTCGAATATTTGTAAACCCTACGCGTAATAAACCTGGTTAACACCTGAACTTCGTGCGTATGGTGCGAAAATAGCGCTGTATGACGCCAACTTCACGGTATTAGAACCTTTATGAGCTCGTTCTTAATTACGAGGAAAGTAGGAAACTTTCTAATGGTTGAACGATAAATTCTAATGTAAGTTTGCGATTTAACGCTTATCTAAGTAAATAATCTTATAGATTTGATATTGATATTATAGATTATTGTTTTGATTTGATATTATAGATTGTTCTATGAGGACATGGATACTAGGGGGCGAAACGCTTGTGACTCACTGGCATCTCAAATTCTTAAATTTACAGTGAAGTAATCGGATTTGTATACCTTTGTTATGTTATAGTGAAAACTACTATAAAAGCTAGGGATTTCATAATAGTTGTCGGTAAGACAAGCAAAAAAATTACGAATAAATTAGATTACGTCAGTTCCTTAGTCGTAAGTGGCATTTTCTGTCAAAGCAAGATTACCTAAGCACATGGACGCATTAGGGATTGAATGCCCATAATTGCCACGCTAAGCAAACGGGTTGGCGATCGCAGTAGTGTGTCCACTCCACTATGACGATGCAGCTACCCAACATCAATCTTGTCTTATTATCCCTTAGTCGACTCTTAAGACTCCCACATGTAGAGTTGGGGTGGTGACAAAATGTATTCTTATAGCCGTCATCACGCGGCCACGGTTGCATAAACTACTACGTACTACACACGGTGATCATAATGCTACGGCCTACGCCGTAGCAGTCTCGAGTATTGTTCATGTTCAATGTAATGTTACACCAATTTTATAATTTCTTTCTTCAAAAAAATATTGTATTTGTTAGTTGAATTGGGCTAGTTCTTTATTCGGGCAATAGACCCATTACATTACAATAAATATTTGTGTATACACTAAAATGAAAACATATATAAAGTAGAAAAAACATACAGTAAAAAATACAATAAAATTAATACAAAAACACAACTACAAAATATAGATAAGTAGGTAGTTACATAACAGCTACTCTCCCGAGGCCTAAGTACAAGCTCTTAACAACAAGAGTATTTCAGATAAAGCGATATTTCCGGAAGCGCTGAAATTCACGTTTGATTGGCAATTAGACCCATCGCTGTAAACAAGGAGAGGAAACGGCCGGAAAAAGTTCCATGACTGCGTTTGGGAAAAACAATGCTCATAATTATTGTTGATATTAATAAGAAATTTCGCTCTGAGTAATATTTTTTATAATTTTGTCGATCTGATTAGATTACTTCGATAAATATGTAAACGGGATTTATAGCAGTTCGTTAATTATTTATATATGTCACGCAATGACTTAAATATGAGTACAATTATTTGAAAATTTCTTAATTTTTTTAATAGCATACCTAAGTGAAATTTTGTACATAAATGTATCCCCTTGTCGGTACATAAACTTTTAGAACATCGTATATTATCGCAGAAAAGATTTTTTTTATTATTCCGTTCATATTATCTTGCCAAACTTTGCCTGGCTTTTATCTCCATATGTGAAATTTATGAGAAAGGCTATAATTTAAAGTAATTTTATGTAGATAGCTGAGAGGTAGACACATCTTCAGAAGAAGACAAGATATTCCGAAGATCCCCGATGCGCTGGTCCACCCAAATCTACACTTTTCTCGACACCAACCTCCACACTACTGAAAGTGGCTGAGCTCCGCAGAAAGAGAATAAAAAAATGAATCCTTCGATGAAAGGACTCTACAGTAAATTCTAGAACTAACTATTACAGACCTAATATAATCCAACAGCTCTTATGTTACTCCTCACTGCTTAGGCGGCCTCCGTAGCCTAGTTGGTACATTGGTAGTAACCCTGCCTACGAAGCTGGAGGTTCCGGGTTCGACTGCCTTCGAGGGCATTACTTGTTTATTTATTTATCAGAAATATTTGATCCTTGGTCGTGGCTATTTAAATCTTGTTCACGAAATAAAGTAGCCAGTACAATCAGTCTCATTGGAGACTGATTGTACTGGCTACTTTATTTCGTAATGTTACACAATAGTTAGGCGCATATTGGTACAAACGAGAGGGATTGAAAGTAAATTACGCAGTTTAGTTAGCTCACGCCGGCAACTCATGTTCAGGACACAGGAAAATATGGACGATAAGGAAATAGCCGATGTTGTCCATGGCTCGCCTTGATTTGTGTTATTTGTTTTACTATTATTATACAAAGCGTATCATTCAAGCAAAATATTTTGCTTGCCTTTTGGGGAAATTGTGCTTGAGTAAGTTTATGCGTATAGATTACATATTTATTTATTTACGTATAAATTGTTTGTTCTTTATTTGTTTTGTTGCATCACTACATCCTCATTTCTTAATGAAGCTTGGTAGTCTTCATGTCTCCGATTATAAAATAATGATATTTTCCATGTCTATTAATAAGTAGGTAAATGTGTAGTAGTTGTACTGGCTACTTTATTTCGTGAACAAGATTTAAATAGCCACGACCAAGGATCAAATATTTCTGATAAATAAATAAACAAGGAATGCCCTCGAAGGCAGTCGAACCCGGAACCTCCAGCTTCGTAGGCAGGGTTACTACCAATGTACCAACTAGGCTACGGAGGCTCCCTAAGCAGTGAGGAGTAACATAAGAGCTGTTGGATTATATTAGGTCTGTAATAGTTAGTTCTAGAATTTACTGTAGAGTCTTTTCATCGAAGGATTCATCTTTTTATTCTCTTTCTGCGGAGCTCAGCCACTTTCAGTAGTGTGGAGGTTGGTGTCGAGAAAAGTGTGGATTTGGGTGGACCAGCGCATCGGGCTCTTCCCAGTGATACCAATTTCTTCGGAATATCTTGTCTTCTTCTGAAGATGTGTCTACCTCTCAGCTATCTACATAAAATTACTTTAAATGATAGCCTTTCTCATAAATTTCACATATGGAGATAAAAGCCAGGCAAAGTTTGGCAAGATAATATGAACGGAATAATAAAAAAAATCTTTTCTGCGATAATATGCGATGTTCTAAAAGTTTATGTATCGACAAGGGGATACATTTATGTACAAAATTTCACTTAGGTATGCTATTAAAAAAATTAAGAAATTTTCAAATAATTGTACTCATATTTAAGTCATGGCGTGACATATATAAATAATTAACGAACTGCTATAAATCCCGTATACATATTTATCTAAGTAATCTAATCAGATCGACAAAATTATAAGAAATATTACTCAGTGCGAAATTTCTTATTAATATCAACAATAATTATGAGCATTGTTTTTCCCAAACGCAGTCATGGAACTTTTACGGGCCGTTTCCTTTCCTTGTTTACAGCGATGGTTCTAATTGCCAATCAAACGTGAATTTCAGCGCTTCCGGAAATATCGCTTTATCTGAAATACTCTTGTTGTTAAGAGCTTGTACTTAGGCCTCGGGAGAGTAGCTGTTATGTAACTACCTACCTACTTATCTATATTTTTAAGAGTGTAGTTGTATTTTTGTATTTATTTTATTGTCTTTTTTACTGTATGCTTTTTCTAATTTGTGTATGTTTTCATTTTAGTGTATGTATACACACATATTTATTAAAATATTTATTAATAAAGAACTTACCCAATTCAAGTAACAAATACATTTTTTTTGTAGTAATATATTATAAAATTGGTGTTACATTACATTGAACAATACTCGAGACTGCTACGGCGTAGGCCGTAGCATTATGATCACCATGTGTACGTAGTAGTTTATGCATCCGTGGCTTGATGGCGGCTATAAGAATACATTTTGTCATCACGCCAACTCCACATGTGGGAGTCTTAAGAGTCGACTAAGGGATAATAAGACAAGTGTGACCATCTATTTATTGAAGATTGATGATGGGCAGCTGCATCGTCATAGTGGAGTGGACACACTACTGCGATCGCCAACCCGTTTGCCTAGGGTGGCAATTGTGGGCATACACTCCCTAATGCGTCCATGCGCTTAGGTAATCTTGCTTTTACAGAAAATGTCACTTACGACGAAGGAACTGACGTAAACTAATTTATCAATTTTTTTTTTGCTTGTCATACCGACAACTATTATGAAATCCCTAGCTTTTATAGTAGCTTTCACTATAAACATAACAAAGGTATGTTACAAATTAGGGCTCACGGTACACGTGTAACCCGCCAAACCGGATACCCGTGTTTTTAAGCCCGACGGTACTAAGCACCCGAATTACACGAACCCGCCGGGTACCCGTGTCCGTGTCCAATACACGGATACCGTTTACACGAAACCGCGTGCTACCCGGGTGCCCGGGTACTTAAGACCGAACCGAACGGGTTCGAAATAATTTGAGCAAATGCAAATAAGGTCTATTATTGTATGTAACCTGTTACAAAACACTACCTGTTCAGGAAAGGTCAGCCGATATAAGTTTTTTATTAATGTTTTATAAGTTTCGACTCTACCTGTTACGTAATAAGGTCTATTTGACACAATTAGCCTTCCGCTTATCTATCTATTTGTACTATAGGTAGTTCTTAAGTCCCACGACCCATTCGTACGCTCCTCGTCAAAGACGTCCCCGAACCCACGGGTAATTAAAGTCCGTGTAAATAATACCCGTGTATCCGTGTACCCGGGCAGACGGGTATTATTTACACGGACTTTAATTACCCGTGTAAATCGGGTCAGAAACCCGTGTACGTGTAACACGAACACGGGTATGAGAAACGTTGAAACCCGGACACGACCGCGAGCCCTATTACAAATCCGATTACTTCACTGTAAAAAGAATTTGAGATACCAGTGAGTCACGAGCGTTTCTCCCCCTAGTATCCATGTCTTCATAGAACAATCTATAATATCAAATCAAAATATAATCTTTAATATCAATATCAAATCTATAAGGTTATTTACTTAGATAAGCGTTAAATCGCAAACTTACATTAGAATTTATCGTTCAACCATTAGAAAGTTTCCTACTTTCCTCGTAATTAAGAACGAGCTCATAAAGGATCTAATACCGTGAAGTTGGCGTCATACAGCGCTATTTTCGCGCCATACGCATGAAGTTCAGGTGTTAACCAGGTTTATTACGCGTAGGGTTTGCAAATATTCGAAAGTTTCGGGTATTACCTTATTCGTTTTTTTTTTTCAGATATCCGAACAGTCTTTGGGAGAGGCACTGTTCAGCAGTGGACGTCTTTCGGCTGGCATGATGACGATGATGACGATTCGAACAGGTTTCAGAATAGAATAAAAAGTTGAAATTGTTGGTATAAATCGATTATTTTACATAGGTATTTACGTCAAACACCTATTTCAAAGAGACATGATATCCTGCAGTAACCAACAAACATAAGTAAAGATTATCACCATATCCTATCATCATGCATATCGTAACTTGTTTAATTATGAAAAATCTTGTTTTTATAAAGTGTAATTTATCGAAACTGCGTAAACAGTCCCCATATTAATTTGTAATACAACATTGATGCGGAACGTGACTTGAAACGTATCTGTAAAGAGTTTAAAATGTCTGAATTGTTTATGTTTTAAGTAATAATACAATATTCGAATACCTCATGTGCTTTTATTCATATACTAAAAAGGACGGAATATTCGATGCGTTCGAATATTCGTATTGCAAGCCCTAACTATGGGACCCTAGTGGGGTGACCAGCAGATTACGGCGCAGGGACATGAAAATCCTAATTAGGGTGCCCAGAGAATGGGTGCTTATGAGACAACTAGTAAAGGTTTTAGAAGAGTTTACCTAATTAAGGTGTATATTCGGGATTTAATAGTGAATGAATAGATTTTTGTGGTTAGCAAGGACAAATATTTAAGTAGATTTTTATTAAGCACATGCATCTATTATCAGCCTCCGTAGCCTAGTTGGTAGTGACCCTGCCTACGAAGCTGGAGGGTCCGGGTTCAAATCCCGGCGAGGGCATTATTTGTTTATTTATTTATCACAAATATTTGTTCCTTGGTCGTGGCTGTCTATGTAAATAAGTATCTATATTTATATATGTATATATCGTCACTTGGTACCCACATCACAAGTCTTAATTGAGCTAATCGTGGGACTAAGTCAATTTGGGTAAAATATCCCAAGATATTTATTTATTTATCATAAAATAAATAGTGTGATACTGTAATTTCGGCAATAGCCTAAAATAATGCATGCCCTAACTGTGAAAACCTGTGACTTGGTACAATTTGATGATATAATCTATAATATTTTAATAATCTATAATAATTCAAAATGCCGACATTTTCTCTGATAGATGGACACAACTTAGACGAAAAATTAACCATTACCTTAATACCTGCTATAATTGTACCCTATAATTTTTCCTTTTCTTTATTTTGACATAAAATGTTATTACTATTAGAATTATGTTAGCTTATAGATAACTCCACAATCCACATGTAATGTCTTGGCGTAAGCTGTTTTTTACATGGTTGTTGTTCAATAAAGAATAAAGAATATACATTTTTTGCGCGAACAAAACTATTTTCCTATGTGTGTAGCTCAGTTCAAGTAATATAACCTGGCGAGCAGCATCGTCTGTATTACACGAACTATTTGGAACCACTTTTGACCCCCTTTAATTCAAAAAATATTTTATATAAATGTGTCTTTGATCAGGCACCGAAACCGGTATTTTAGAAAAACCTCGTAATTAGCCCAATGTTTTATGAATACTCTTTATGTACTACTCAATACTTTATCTAATTTACTATTTACATCGTATTTTTAAGCTCCATTCACTTAGAATTCATAAATCGAAGTACTAAAAAGAACGAAAAAAAACCGTTGTTATTGAGAAAGTATCAGTATCTGGTCCCTATTTTTTGGTCATCAAAATAATCCAGTTTTTTGTACACACCCGTTACGTGAATAGGTAGTTTTGAGACGATAAGACCTTGTACCGAAATCTCCAAGCAACGGGCGTCTTCAGCCCAAGTAATTACAACGGACACCATTTTCTCGTGTCAAGTCGCGTGTTCCCTTATAGTTTGATGTGGGATGCGATATTAATGGGTTCCTAGCAGGAATCAGACGTAATGGTAATCCGGCCATGTGATGTTCGAGATGAAATTCTGTTTAGTATATACGTATATGTATAAATAATATATACGTATATGTATGTATATTAATAGAGCTCTAAAAAATGATTTGCAGGATTTTACAGGAAATGTTTACACCATGTTTTTCTTTATTTCCATTAAAAACACGCTGCTTGGTACATTCATTGGAACCACCTACCGTGTACATCATTTTTAGTCGAATAAAAAAAAAATCTGTGATTGCACATTTCAAAACAAGTAACATTAGGATCTAATAAAGGTTACAATACACTTGTCTTGTTCAGGCATTAATCTTATTTTTTAATAACTTAATGAAAGTAAGAGTTAACCCATTGTG
This sequence comes from Thaumatotibia leucotreta, assembly GCA_025490895.1. Lineage (NCBI taxonomy): Eukaryota > Metazoa > Arthropoda > Insecta > Lepidoptera > Tortricidae > Thaumatotibia > Thaumatotibia leucotreta. The sequence continues at coordinate 31,697 of JALPQI010009938.1, read as the reverse complement.
ACCAAGCGGTGCCATATATGTATATGGCACCGACTTTTATTTACAGAAATAAAAAAAATATAAAGCTTCATATCGCCTAAATTGACCTCAGAAACAATATTCTAGAATATTTTCCAATTCCGAGACGTGAAATAATTAAGGTCTTAATGGGTTAAGACACTAGTTCCTTAGATAAATTAATTAGAACGATAGGAGAACCTTTTAGTCCCGTGATGACCAAGTAGAGTCCATTACAATAGTATATTTTTTGTTAAAATCCCTAGATTTATTTTAATGCATTTTTATTTTATGTTAATGGAGGTTGACAATGTTCTCTTATAACGAGTTATTCAAGTATGAAATATAGACATAATATGTCGGTAGGTACATTGTGAGAATCCTCATCTTGAATACCCTCGCTCAAAGTTAAATACGAGTAAGTATATATTTTAATAGATACTTATTATAAAACTTTTACGAATATGTATATTTCATTTTAATATTAGATGTCATATACCAAAGAAAAAATAGGTAGGTGGGATCCCACCTCCGGCGTTGAAAAACTTCGGTATTTCTTCTTATATACATAGCAGTGTTACTGCATAAAAATATAACTCAAAACAAAAATATTTAATAAAAACAATTTAAGTTGTCCCACAAAAAAAAAAATTTCATTTCATTTTAAACCATCAAAACAAACTGCTTCAACTCGTTTTAAAATATCTTGACATCAATAGTTAACAACCATAAACAGGTCAAAGGCAACAAACTGGAATGAAGCACATTTACATAGATAGCTTTGTACACGAAATGAATAACGAGCAGCCAGTATCATGGCATTGTATTCATAATTCACTTTCGGAGCGCGACACGGTTTCCCTTTCCGTGCTATAAGCAGGTTTAATTAGTGTTTACTTACAAAGTGGATAAAAAGGCGACACGTTACAGGTGAAGTCTGTATCGTATTTAGATTTCGAAAAGAATATGCGGAAATGCCGTGTGGTGACGGCAGTAAGAATACATTTGTCACCGCCCCAACTCTTCCCGTGGGTGTCGTAGGAGTCGACTAAGGGACTGAAGTGTTACTGATCATACACTTGACCCGGGTATGTCTGAAAACTACGACCAAGACCACCGGGAGATGGGCAGCAGCATCCCTAAAGTGCGGTGGAGACACTGCGATCGCCAACCCGCATGCCAAGCGTGGCGATTATGGCAATTACCCCCCCATGATGATACAAACAAGGCCGCGGCCCCGAGGTTCCGGCGACCCCCGGTGCCCTGGTTATGGTAGCGGCCAGGGTGCTAGCGGGGTCAGGGGTGCTAAGAATCTCCGGCAAAGATCCGGCTACCACCACCGACGACCTCTGGCCCTGGCAACGTACAACACACGTACACTGCGGACCGACGAAAAGTTAGTGGAACTGGAGGAAGGATTGAGCAAGTTGCGTTGGGACATTGTGGGATTGTCAGAAGTCCGAAGAGAGGGCGAGGATACGATAATCCTAAGGTCCGGCAACTTGCTCTATTTCCGGGAGGGCGACCAACAGTCCCAGGGAGGTGTCGGGTTCATCGTCCACAAGTCCCTCGTAAACAACGTGGTGAAGATCGAGAGTGTGTCGGCTAGGGTGGCGTACCTTATACTCAGAGTATCTGAGAGATACTCGCTGAAGGTCATACAGGTGTACGCGCCGACTTCGACACACTCCGACGACGAGGTGGAGGCTATGTATGATGATATCTCAAAAGCCATGCATAGCTCCAGAACCTACTTCACCGTTGTTATGGGGGACTTCAACGCGAAACTGGGCAAGAGAGATGGTGACGAGCTGAGGGTGGGGCAATTTGGGGTTGGACGTCGGAACCACCGGGGCCATCTGCTGGCTGGTTTCTTGGAGAAGGAGGGACTCTACATGATGAACTCCTTCTTTAAGAAACGCGAGCACAGAAAATGGACTTGGATGAGTCCCGACGGTGTAACTAAAAACGAGATCGACTTCATCATGTCGACGAAGAGACATATATTCAACGATGTTTCTGTGATCAGTACGGTTAAAACCGGAAGCGATCACCGCCTGGTAAGAGGCACGTTGAATATATGTCCTAAGCTAGAACGCTCGCGACTGATGAAGTCTACGCTCCGTCCTGCACTCCATCTCCAAAACCCCGAGAGCTTTCAGCTGGAACTCCAAAACCGTTTCGATTGCCTAGGCGATGATGTGGACGTATTCAACGACGGGTTTGTGGAAGCTGTCCATAGCGCTGGGTCTAAGTTTTTTAAGGCCCAACGGACAAATAAGACCAGAAAGCTCTCAGACTCCACTCAGAAACTAATGGAAAAAAGGAGTGAAATGGTTCTACAATCCTCAGTTGATGCGACTTTATACCGGCAGCTCAACAGACAGATCTCTAAGTCCCTCAAACGCGATATGCGCCAATTCCGTACCAAGTGTATAGAAGAAGCCATCGAGCGGAACAAGGGCTCTAAAGTTTTTGCAAGGGATCTGTCTGTTGGGCAAAGCCAGCTCGCCAAATTAAAGACTGAGGATGGTAGAATCGTCACATCCAGATCTGAGCTGCTGAGTGAGATAGAGGGTTTTTATGGACAGCTGTACACGTCAACTAGCAGACCCGAAGTTGATCTAGCGGAAGACCTCAGAGCTAGACTGACCCGACACTATACAGAAGACATCCCGGACATCAGCCTGTGCGAGATTAGAATGGCTCTTGAACAGCTCAAAAATAACAAGGCGCCTGGGGAGGACGGAATTACAGCTGAGCTTCTGAAGGCGGGTGGTAAACCGATCCTTACGGCCCTTCAGAAGTTGTTCAATTCCGTCTTACTGGAAGGGAGAACGCCAAAGGCATGGAACAGAGGTGTGGTGGTACTGTTCTTCAAAAAAGGTGACAACGCTTTATTGAAGAACTACCGACCCATCTCACTTCTGAGCCATGTCTATAAGCTGTTTTCAAGAGTCATTACGAATCGTCTTGCACGCAGGCTTGATGACTTCCAGCCTCCCGAACAAGCCGGGTTCCGAAGAGGCTTTAGTACCGTAGACCACATCCATACGCTTCGCCAGGTTATACAGAAGACCGAAGAATATAACCTGCCTCTCTGTTTAGCGTTTGTGGACTACGAGAAAGCCTTCGATTCGATCGAAACATGGGCAGTACTACAGTCTCTCCAACGGTGCCAAGTCGACTACCGCTATATCGAGGTGTTGAAGTGTTTGTACGAGAGCGCCACAATGTCAGTCCGACTCCAAGACCAGAGCTCGAAGCCTATTCTGCTGCAGCGGGGAGTTAGGCAAGGAGATGTCATCTCGCCTAAGCTGTTTACCGCTGCACTGGAGGATGTCTTTAAGACTCTGGACTGGAGAAGGCTGGGCATCAACATAAACGGCGAGTACCTCACTCACCTTCGATTCGCTGACGATATAGTAGTCTTGGCTGAGACCTTGGAGGACTTGAGTACTATGCTCGTTGACCTCAGTAAAGCCTCCGAGCGAGTTGGTCTTAGGATGAACATGGATAAGACGAAAATCATGTCAAATTCCCATGTAGCACCAACTCCCGTAATAATCGGAGACTTTACACTCGAAGTTGTAGACGAATATATATACCTAGGACAAACTATCCAGTTAGGTAGGTCCAACTTCGAGAAAGAGGTCAATCGTCGAATCCGACTCGGTTGGGCAGCGTTCGGGAAGCTACGACACATATTTTCGTCCAATATTCCGCAGTGTTTGAAGACGAAAGTCTTTAATCAGTGTGTGTTGCCAGTGATGACATACGGTACTGAAACGTGGCCGCTTACAATGGGCCTCATAAGAAGGCTCAAAGTCACCCAAAGGGCAATGGAGAGGGCTATGCTAGGAGTCTCTCTGCGTGATCGGATTAAAAATGAGACCATCCGCAGCAGAACCAAAGTAACCGAAATAGCTCTCCGAATCGCTAAACTCAAGTGGCAGTGGGCGGGGCACATTGCGCGTAGAACCGATGGCCGTTGGGGCGGGAAGGTTCTTGAGTGGCGGCCACGTACCGGAAGACGTAGCGTGGGTAGGCCCCCCACAAGGTGGACCGATGACCTGGTGAAGGTCGCAGGAGTCCACTGGATGCGGGTGGCGCAGGACCGGTCATTGTGGCAATCTTTGGGGGAGGCCTATGTTCAGCAGTGGACGTCTTTCGGCTGATATGATGATGATGATGATGATGATGCGGAAAAAATTGTAATCCGAGGCCGATTGTTCAGTTTTAAGAATATCTAAGAATAATATTTATTTAGTGATTGATATAAGATGCAAAGAAAATCTATAGCTACGAAAAAATAAATCATGGTAGCCGCACGCCATACTAAATTGCTTTTCAAAAACGGTCCTGAATTTTAGTTGACAAGTGGGTGACACTTGTCACTGACCTCTTCAATGCATCACGGTAATAAATTTCAATATCACCCTATAAAAACTTAAACCGCCATTTAAAAATAGTTGTCATTGGTCCATCAATGTTCTGATTGGCTATATTCTGTAAGCATTATGTCTTGAAGATACACATAATGCGCACACAATGACATAATGCGCGGTGTTGAGAAAAGCGCTAGGTCCTGCCCATCTTGGCAAAATTGAACTTAGTTTGAAATTAGTTTTGGGGGCATTTTAGAGCTGGCGTTAGACGTCCATCTTATATATGGTCGCAGGAAAATAGTAAAATTATGTACAACAAGATACATACCAAAATAGTTGCTACTCCGTATATGTATCATGGCTAGGCCGCCACGACGCTGATTTTCAACATCAAACATTAGGTATAAACCTTCTTACAACTAACGAGTAACAAGTGTTTTGAACTTTCGTTCCGTAACCGTTCGTTCCGGCTAGCTGGCTTCATTCAATTTTTTTCAACAAAAATATCAGCAATAGTAATTTCCAAGAACAATGTATTTCATTGCCAGACCACTGATTTGAGAGAGCATGCGGGGTGATCTAAAGACTGCACAATAAATATTACCTATCTAAAAGTCGAAAACAAACTCGAAAGCTTTTACTTGGAAAAAAAAGTAAATGTAATCTCATATGCATTTACTTAGTGAATTATTGCTAAGTATTTTGTCGATTTTACCCCCCTATTTTGATACCTCACTTTCATTCAGGCAATACAATTGGTTTTAAAATTTTAATAACCAGTAGTTGGAAGTCATAACAACGTCCACCAATGGACTTACATACGCTGATGATGTGATCTGGATGCTTAGCCAAGTTGCCAATCGCTAACGCTTAATAGCGTATCGTAGTTTTCCCTCTCTGTCACTCTTTCATATTAGTGCGACAAAGACAGTTAGCTGCCTTTCGTTTACGATTGACGATTAAGCGTTAGCTATTGGCTACTTGTCTAAGCACCCTGAAGTTTCGTAGACTTGGATTTATACTAAGATCATGGTAGAGCCATTAATCGTAGAATTAATTCCCTTTTCTGCCGCGGCTGCTCATTCTCTAACGAACACTAATATTGAACATTCTCCAAAATATATAAATCAAAATCTAATGTAACATTCGTGATTAAAACGCGTATAGTATTTATCAGTCATAATTAATTCATACACGTATAATGGGCTTGTGCTGAATACTGGATACCATATTATGCATTTACAACCCGTTGATACCGTAATTGCACTTTTGTAATATTTAAGAGATACGTTGGTAATGGCGGGACAGAGAACAAGTAACGAGCGACAATCGGAAAAAGTATAACTATAACGTATACGTACACGTACCAAATTGTATAGAATTCGCGAGAACATCTTCTTGTTTAGGTTGGAATTGGAATTAATTGGTGGTCGCAAATGCGGAAATACTCAGGCGGGTAAATCCACAAGACTGTAACAAAAGCTACCAATTCTTTTGTATGTTTTTATAGTATTGAATTAGATTTAGGCGTCCTCATATCATAGCGACAGGGCTAGGCTAGACATTCGGAAACTCAACTTTTATTAATCAATTATATCGAAAGATTTATTTTAATATCGAATTACGAAATAAATTACATGAATACGAGCCCCGATGCAGTGGAGTTCGTCTAGTTCGAAATAATTTTTAGAAATTTTTGAATATTTTAAAAATGATCACATTATGCTCATGATAAATTGTATGAACGTTAGTCATGGTTAATGTACTACATTTCAAGAGACACAACAATCTGAAGTACGCTTTTGTTGTTTAATAAATCGATTTTAACAAACCAGCGTCTAAATTATATTTTCGTTCACCATCGTAATTCCGCGCTTATAAGCTTGAAGCAAAATTCGCAGTGCATCAGGTGTACCATGTCGTCTTTAATATTAATGGCGTTCTTTACATTCATTGATTATTTACAAAATTAAAAATTATGGAAAAAATTTAAAAAAATAACTCTCGTAAAACAGTTTTTTTTTTAATTCTGATTTATTAAGTCTAAATATTTTATACTCAAAGAAACTACTTTAGTACTACTATTGAATAGTGAAGGTTTTGTCTCTAAACCTTTTCCCCGGATGAACGGGATAATCTCGAAAAACTGTCTAACTGGACGAGAACATATGCATCGGGGCTCGTAAATCCACTTCGCAGGCTTCGTCAGGTAGGTACAAAAATAGATCCGCCACAGGCTTAGTCACACTACAATCAATGATAAAATCCGCCACAGGCTTCGTAATTACAAAAGACAACCCCGGTTCGCATCTGGTCCAAAGGTCCCCATGACACTAGCAGCATTTCCACGCTGAATCGCTAGGGATATTTGCTGGACCAGGTACGACCCGGAGCGAAGATCGCAGCCCCTATCCCTAAGTCGGCGACCCAAGTCCCTGATGAAATCTTTGGCCTCCGCACCCCATGATCCTGCAGTCTCCACCGCAACTGGTATAAAATCATACGTTGGTTCCAAGGCAGAATACTTCGAATGCTTTTGTTTTTTTTTGTACTTTTATTAATTAATTTAAAAACATACGATAGAATTGGTAACTGTCGTTACAGTCTTGTGGATTGACCCAGGCGCGTCTGTTGGTGATGTAGACCTACCGCGAACTTAGAAGTTCGTTTTCGGGCATCTGGGTCAGTCATTCTGATGAAAGTATAATCGAAGTGAGAGTAACTTACAAAGCTCTATCAACATAATACTCGTAGGTACCTCCTCGTAAACTTATTTGGTTTGGCACTAAGATCAATCGAGATTACGAGTAGTAGGGTACTAGCAATATTACTTAAATTCAATGAATAGGGTAAAAGGTTTAAAGGTTTAATGTAACCGAAACAATTTTTTTTTCTTTTATTTTTTACGTATTCTTACGGTCTGATTTTATTTTTAAAACACATTATAATTACTGTATTTCGGCAATCCGATACAACGGTACAGTCGAGTGCATTAATATATAGACACATTTGTAAGGGATCAGTATGGAGAATTGTATATATATGAATGCCCTTGACTGTACGTCCAGTAATTCGGCACTTAAAATTACATGATTGTTGACCAGTAAACTATTTCCTGCCCACCTAAGTTCAGAAAATTATGAATCTCAGAAATCTACGTCGACAGGGCAGAAAAAAATCGCTAAACTTAAGTAATGTAGGTATGTACTTATTTATTATTAAAAAGAAGTTTAATATGCACGTGCTCTGAACCTTAAATGCATATGTTTTATGTAAATGTTACCTACTCGTACAATCCACTTATCCGAATTTTCCATAAAATTGGCATCCTTGTCTCAGTATCGATACCAGAATACCGAAACTGTACCTACTGTATTTTATTACACTTATTATAACCTCGAATCCCTCCTAACTTAGACACGACAAATGCAAGGGTTGCGTTCATTTGAGCGACCCGCGTCCCCCGGGACAACTCTTTGAGCAATTCTGGGGGTGCGAGGCGAAATAATTCTAAACCCTCTACGAATTTTTAAATATTATTTTTGATCAAAGTTTGAGCTGAGCGGAATTTAGGTATCAAAGCGGGACAATCGTTGTTTATTTTCAAAATACATTTTTTTTATTTGGCGAGTATAAATAAAGCCGGTTATACAAAAACCCAATGGGCATTGGCGGTTGGGTTGAGAACATTTCGTATTTTCTGTACGACGCCCAATATCGAAAGCACAACGATCTGAATAATTTCGAATTCGTCTGCGATTTGGGACGATTGCCAACAAAAATCACGATCACATAAATTGTGTTACGAAATTAGTCATACTAATTATGGTGTGTGCTCTGTCGAACTACCTTTGGCAGTAGAAAAAGGCACCATATTTAAAAAATATATTTATTATTGTTTTTTTTTTGTATAAACTTTGTGTATACTTGTAAGCGACTTTGTGTTATAACTGTAAGCTTAACTATTTGTCGATTATAAAATAAATAATAATAATTGGGATCGATCTTTTCATCACGGACAGGACTATTGTAGCCAATAAGCCAGATATCGTGCTGATAGTTCGAATGCAACGCCGGACAATGCTCATCGAGATCACCATCCCCCATGACGAGAACCTCGTGAAGACCGAGATGGACAAAGCCAGTAAGTGCCTAGACTTGGCTCACGAGTTAACCAAAATGTGGGAGGTTGATTCGGCGATAATTGTACCGATAGTTGTTTCTGCGAACTGTCTCATAGCGAAGAGTCTCGATAAACACCTCAAGAGGCTCTCGCTAGGTGATTGGATGAAGGGTCAAATGCATAAGGCGGTAATCCTAGACACGGCGCGCATAGTCCGGAGGTTCCTCTCTCTGTTTTATTGTATTTTAATTTTATAACTAAATTGTAAATTACCTAGCCGCTAAGCCGTGTGGTGACGGCAGTAAGAATACATTTGTCACCACCCCAACTCTTCCCGTGGGTGTCGTAGGAGTCGACTAAGGGACTAAAGTGTTACTGATCATACACTTGAACCGGGTATGTCTGAAAACTACGACCAAGGCCACCGGGGGATGGGCAGCAGCATCCCTAAAGTGCGGTGGAGAAACTGCGATCGCCAACCCGCATGCCAAGCGTGGCGATTATGGCAAATACCCCCCAAAATGATAGCACAAAAAAGGCCGAGGCCCCGAGGTTCCGGCGACCCCCGGTGCCCTGGTTATGGTAGCGGCCAGGGTGCTAGCGGGGTCAGGGGTGCTAAGAATCTCCGGCAAAGATCCGGCTACCACCACCGACGACCTCTGGCCCTGGCAACGTACAACACACGTACACTGCGGACCGACGAAAAGTTAGTGGAGCTGGAGGAAGGATTGAGCAAGTTGCGTTGGGACATTGTGGGATTGTCAGAAGTCCTAAGAGAGGGCGAGGACACGATAATCCTAAAGTCCGGCAACTTGCTCTATTTCCGGGAGGGCGACCAACAGTCCCAGGGAGGTGTCGGGTTCATCGTCCACAAGTCCCTCGTAAACAACGTGGTGAAGATCGAGAGTGTGTCGGCTAGGGTGGCGTACCTTATACTCAGAGTATCTGAGAGATACTCGCTGAAGGTCATACAGGTGTACGCGCCGACTTCGACACACTCCGACGACGAGGTGGAGGTTATGTATGATGATATCTCAAAAGCCATGCATAGCTCCAGAACCTATTTCACCGTTGTTATGGGGGACTTCAACGCGAAACTGGGCAAGAGAGATGGTGACGAACTGAGGGTGGGGCAATTTGGGGTTGGACGTCGGAACCACCGGGGCCATCTGCTGGCTGGTTTCTTGGAGAAGGAGGGACTCTACATGATGAACTCCTTCTTTAAGAAACGCGAGCACAGAAAATGGACTTGGATGAGTCCCGACGGTGCAACTAAAAACGAGATCGACTTCATCATGTCGACGAAGAGACATATATTCAACGATTTTTCTGTGATCAGTACGGTTAAAACCGGTAGCGATCACCGCCTGGTAAGAGGCACGTTGAATATATGTCCTAAGCTAGAACGCTCGCGACTGATGAAGTCTACGCTCCGTCCTGCACTCCATCTCCAAAACCCCGAGAGCTTTCAGCTGGAACTCCAAAAACGTTTCGATTGCCTAGACGATGACGTGGACGTATTCAACGACGGGTTTGTGGAAGCTGTCCATAGCGCTGGGTCTAAGTTTTTTAAGGCCCAGCGGACAAATAAGACCAGAAAGCTCTCAGACTCCACTCAGAAGCTAATGGAAAAAAGGAGTGAACTGGTTCTACAATCCTCAGTTGATGCGACTTTATACCGGCAGCTCAACAGACAGATCTCTAAGTCCCTCAAACGCGATATGCGCCAATTCCGTACCAAGTGTATAGAAGAAGCCATCGAGCGGAACAAGGGCTCTAAAGTTTTTGCAAGGGATCTGTCTGTTGGGCAAAGCCAGCTCGCCAAATTAAAGACTGAGGATAGTAGAATCGTCACATCCAGATCTGAGCTGCTGAGTGAGATAGAGGGTTTTTATGCACAGCTGTACACGTCAACTAGCAGACCCGAAGTTGATCTAGCGGAAGACCTCAGAGCTAGACTGACCCGACACTATACAGAAGACATCCCGGACATCAGCCTGTGCGAGGTTAGAATGGCTCTTGAACAGCTCAAAAATAACAAGGCGCCTGGGGAGGACGGAATTACAGCTGAACTTCTGAAGGCGGGTGGTAAACCGATCCTTACGGCCCTTCAGAAGTTGTTCAATTCCGTCTTACTGGAAGGGAGAACGCCAAAGGCATGGAACAGAGGTGTGGTGGTACTGTTCTTCAAAAAAGGTGACAACGCTTTATTGAAGAACTACCGACCCATCTCACTTCTGAGCCATGTATATAAGCTGTTTTCAAGAGTCATTACGAATCGTCTTGCACGCAGGCTTGATGACTTTCAGCCTCCCGAACAAGCCGGTTTCCGAAGAGGCTTCAGTACCGTAGACCACATCCATACGCTTCGCCAGGTTATACAGAAGACCGAAGAATATAACCTGCCCCTCTGTTTAGCGTTTGTGGACTACGAAAAAGCCTTCGATTCGATCGAAACATGGGCAGTACTACAGTCTCTCCAACGGTGCCAAGTCGACTACCGCTATATCGAGGTGTTGAAGTATTTATACGAGAGCGCCACAATGTCAGTCCGACTCCAAGACCAGAGCTCGAAGCCTATTCTGCTGCAGCGGGGAGTTAGGCAAGGAGATGTCGTCTCCCCTAAGCTGTTTACCGCTGCACTGGAGGATGTCTTTAAGACTCTGGACTGGAGAAGGCTGGGTATCAACATAAACGGCGAGTACCTCACTCACCTTCGATTCGCTGACGATATAGTAGTCTTGGCTGAGACCTTGGAGGACTTAAGTACTATGCTCGTTGACCTCAGTAAAGCCTCCGAGCGAGTTGGTCTTAGGATGAACATGGATAAGACGAAAATCATGTCGAATTCCCATGTAGCACCAACTCCCGTAATAATCGGAGACTTTACACTCGAAGTTGTAGACGAATATATATACCTAGGGCAAACTATTCAGTTAGGTAGGTCCAACTTCGAGAAAGAGGTCAATCGTCGAATCCGACTCGGTTGGGCAGCGTTCGGGAAGCTACGACACATATTTTCGTCCAATATTCCGCAGTGTTTGAAGACGAAAGTCTTTAATCAGTGTGTGTTGCCAGTGATGACATACGGTACTGAAACGTGGCCGCTTACAATGGGTCTCATAAGAAGGCTCAAAGTCGCCCAAAGGGCAATGGAGAGGGCTATGCTAGGAGTCTCTCTGCGTGATCGGATTAAAACTGAGACCATCCGCAACAGAACCAAAGTAACCGAAATAGCTCTCCGAATCGCTAAACTGAAGTGGCAGTGGGCGGGGCACATTGCGCATAGAATCGATGGCCGTTGGGGCGGGAAGGTTCTTGAGTGGCGGCCACGTACCGGAAGGCGTAGCGTGGGTAGGCCCCCCACAAGGTGGACCGATGACCTGGTGAAGGTCGCAGGAGTCCGCTGGATGCGAGTGGCGCAGGACCGGTCATTGTGGCAATCTTCGGGGGAGGCCTATGTTCAGCAGTGGACGTCTTTCGGCTGATATGATGATGATGATGATGATGAAATTACCTAGCCTAAGAGATTAGTTAAATAAAGAGTATAATAATAAATAACTTGACGCTGACGGTACGAAATGGCACATTCAATATTACAAAAGTGTTTTACTTTATAACATTTTCTTCGGTTACCGCGAGGATTACTCATGAAATAAAACTATGAAAACGGATAAACGCGCGTATATTAATTAACTTTGACTTCATTCCGAGGTTTCGAACACTTTACAGGGTTCGTGGTCTGCAGGCGACTGTTTTACTTTAGTCATGTCAGATTTTGACTCTAAATTTATAAAACAATATTGCATATCAAATGATACAAAGCAGCCAATTCTACACAACTCATTCTTAATTCCATAACACGCTAAACACCAAATTCTCAAAATGTTAAGGGCGGCTTCACTTCAGCCATACTTCAGTGAAAGTCAAAGTTGCGAAAGTGTCAAAAACTCAAGAGATTCATATGAAAGCCTAGCTCTGAAAGGCGAGCCCCGGGTGCAGGTGACACTCCCAATCAAAGCACAGCTGAATATTAAAAGGTCATTACACTAATGAATCGTATCAGATTCCGCCGTCGTCGGCCTATTGAGGCTTCCTTCGGATGTCTTTAAAACTTTCTTACGGAGCGTCTTTTGTACGAAGTTCGACTTTTTCGCTTGCATATATGAAAATAGTCGGTTCTGAAAAGGACTAAGTAATGAGGATGTCTAGGTGCTGTTTTGATGTGGTTTCTTTGTTTGTATTCAATAGTACCTGTACTGTACCTAATACACTCCTACACATTTGTGATTGATTTTTTTTTTGCAGTTCTTCTTAAAGCAAGACCTACTCTGAGAAGATTAAAACAATAAACTGCAAATATTTTTCTTGGACCTTATGTTCTGTGCCAACATTATCCAAATGCATTAAAAAGACGAATGAAATACCTACAAGACAAAGGCTCATAATACATAAAGTCACGCCATACTACACATAAGTATTATCAAACCGGAATCAGAAAGGGATTCGAAAGTACTGTTGACACAACAAATGACAAAACATTTACCAAGAATAGAGTTGTTTATAGATGTAGTGAGTGATTAATTAATTGTCTGCAAGTCTCTGCACTTAAATTATTGTTATTTATATGAATATAACTATGAATATATCCTAGATTTACTTATATACTGTTGTGTTAACAGTACTCTCGAATCCCATTCTAATCGCGGTTTGATAATACATTTTTATTGAATGGCGTGATTTTTTTCTCGTATTATTCCAGTAACAAAATAAGAAACTGACTAAGTGCTGCATACAAATAGGCTTACTTAATGTATTTAAGCTCTAAGAAATTAATTAATACTTCCAGGATTCCCCTTTACCGATTATTCGCTCGAGCTTACACGAAGATCAGATTAGATAAATTACGACATGGAATCTTACAATTTCCGAGCAGACATTAAAACTCCGATCATCTCATCTCGGATTAGGTGTATGCTAGATACAAACTCTTACGAAGCGTATTCCGATATGAAAAATTCCCAACTCAACATAATTTTATGTTTGTCTCGCTTATACGTAACGGTGTGAGAGGGACGGCTACTTGATATCATGCTTTTAAGCCTCAAATACGGCTTTATGAGGTATTCCGAGATATTTCGAGATCGGTTTCCATTCTCGTAGCGCAGTATCGGCAGAAGCATAATTTCCTGTACTGAAATATTTATACTTCGGTCCGAGGTACGCTACGACGTAGCAGAATCTACGGCGGTAGTTTTGTGGCTACGGGCAGAGTGGGTGTAGTGAGCGGTTTACACGTTCAAACTTATAAGGACTTTTCATCATCATCGTCATCATCATCATCAGCCCGTTGCAGTCCACTGCTGGACATAGGCCTCCCCCAAGGTACGCCACAGAGCTCGGTCTGCTGAAGGACTGTTATTTACAGGTAAGTCCTGTAAAAGTAAAAAAGGATCAAACTACATATGTATATACGTTTTTTAAGCTATCCTGGTCTTTTACATTATTAATAAGATTATAAGATTTAAAACAGGATATTTACCATATATATACAGGGTGTTCGTGAGTAATTGCTTTAACTTTAACATCATGTTTGGTTCGTTAAAACAAACTAAGTGACTATATCACATTTTGTTAAACTGTAAAAAAAAATTTTTTACTATTTCATACAAAATAAATATATATTAAGTTGAAGACCATTGTAAAAGGTACTTTTGAGTTAGGCAGCAGTTAGTGTCAATTGATGACAGTGTTGAAATTCTGTAAATGACAGCACATTAACAATTTAGCTCCGTGGTAGCTACTTTGCTTATAAAACAGAGGGTCCCGGGATCAAACCCTGCTACAGCTATTATCTTTTTATTTTTGTTTCTCATTCATTTTTATGTGGCGTAGTGAAAGATAGTTTATTCGTATTTATTTTTATTATACAAAACAATGTTTGCGAACTGTCAAAATTTTTAAATAATATTTTCTTTTTTTATCTTAACTTTTAGTTTTCGACATAAGTAAGTACCTAGTACCAGTGTCGTGGCGTTAAGAATTATTAGGGACTAATTCTTAATCACCCAGAAGTGGACAAGCTGGTGGGAACCAAGTGGTTTTAGACGCCATGTCACTGATAGTCGTAAGGTATATTTAATCATAAATGAAATTACAGTTTTAGTATATTAATAATAATTACATTTATTTACAAACAAAAAACACAATCCTGTATAATAATCCTACAAATAAAATAAAATTATCTCCTTTTTCGTATTACCTACAAAAATATTTTTACACAGTCAAAATTACCTACAGGGCATTTTCGAAGTGACCGCCTTCCTTCTCCAAACATATGTTCCATCGTGCCCGTATTTCGCGGTTTAGATTCACATTAGTTGCACGCATTGCGTCAGCTTCTTCTCGAATTCGTTGCAACAAATGTTCTCTTGTCTCAAAACCAGTGGGTTTTGAGTACACTTTTTCTTTTAAGGTACCCCAGACATAAAAGTCTAGGGGGGTTAGGTCGGGAGACCTGGCGGGCCACGCAAGAGTTGGACTGCCGCGACCAATCCAACGCCCATCAAAGTGCTCATTTAAATACCGCCGAACACGAGCAGCGTCCGCAGTGTTTCCAGTGGAACATCTTCAAACCATTCCAAATTGTGTAAATTCTGTAGAAATTCCTAGTAATTGTCACCATTTAGTCGATTTGGAATCTCCACTGGTCCAATGAGGCGATTGTTTAATACTCCAGCCCACATGTTTACGGAGAACTCATGTTGGAACGAAGACTCCCTCGCCATCTTTGGATTTTGCTCAGCCCAATGGTGATAATTTTTTGAATTTATTATTCCTGCCCTTGTAAATTGAGCCTCGTCCATCCACAGAATTTTAAAGATAAGTTGTGGGTTTTGTATTAATAATTCATTTGATCTTTGACAGTAAGCAATTCGTGAGAAATTGTCCCGTGGCAGAAGTCCTTGCACTTTGCGGTAATGGTAAGGATGCAGACCGTATCGCTTCCATAAACGCCAGACTTTGTTGTGTCCTATGTTAAAAATACGACCTATTCGTCTTGTGGACAATGTCGGGTCTTCAATGATTAAATTCATTATATCGACTTCGTCCTGCACGTCTAAAACGATGCCACGTTCCCTTGGCGTCGAACGTAGACCTATCTCACTGAACCGTCTATGTACCTGCAACAGTAATAAACGTGGGTTAGGTATAAAGAGACATATAAATTTGAAGTAGCTAGGTATAAATAAGGCATACGAAAACAGCTAATTACGTACATTCGTAAAAGTATAAGGCTGCGGTGTACGTCGATTGGGATATCGAATTTGGTACACTCTTGCTGCTTCTACGGCATTTCCATTACACAAATCGTAAATAAAATGTATGTCGGCCTCTTCTTGGGCCGTATAATTTACACGTGGCATCAATGGAAGCACAGATATTATTTTACAAATAATTATTTCTTTGAAAATAAACAACAATAATTAAATGACAATTTGATGTGACATATACAAGTCAAATTAAAACTAATCTTAAACGAACTCCTTTATTTAAAAGTGAATGTAGTACATGACGAGCACTGAAAACTCTTTACTTACAAAATAGAAGAAAATAGTATTTGGTTATGTTGTATTAAGAAGACTTTACAATGGTTTAATGTAATTAAGTGAGAAAATTAAGATTTTGAATAATTTGAAAACGATTCGAGTTAGGATATTAGTTTCTTGGTACAATTAACTTTATTTGATGTAAAGAATCTACCCTTGAAATTAAAGCAATTACTCACGAACACCCTATATATATTTGAATTTCCGTGAGGATGGCATTGACAATAGTGCCGAAATATCATTAATCCAAATTTACATGGTAATGTCCCGTTTTAAAGCATAATAATAACGATCAAACTCATGACCTACTTGTCACACCAAACTGCGGTAGTTTTACAACTTTTTAAACTATATTTATGTTTTTTTAATACCTACTAACCTACTATAAAATTAATTGAAACTGCTTGGGGTACATTACGGATTGATGAGATGAACCATTATTTTTAATTTTAACAGGAATCATCCGGTATAGTTACATAAGTAGTTATACTTCATATAAACAAAAAAGGAAGGTCAATTTTGATAAATACGTTTTTCCCCTCACTAGCTCGGAAAGCGCTCGTTTATCCTTTAATACGAGCGAGTAAAAACGCTTTTTAACAACTTGTGAATAAAGTAATTTGACATTTCTCTAATTCCTATAGCCCCCTACTGCCTAGTATAAGTGGATCTGTATGACCGTAGTAAACATGCGCAATCGGAGCTCACATGTTAAATTGGTCTTTTCTCATGGGTGACTTGTAAGCCATTGGCTATATTAAAGTTCCAGAAGTAACTCTATTCTACGATACGTTTCGACATTGAGTTTTAAATGGTTTCTTTAAGTTAATTTACATTTGGATGAGATTTGTAATCATATTTCCTCGCGATAGTGAGAGGAAAAAAGTTGTATTACACTACGTCTTGTATAATAAATAATTATTTTTCTTTTCTCACGAACGAACAATCGATCTAACTTGACCTTATCCTTAGGACAACGTTTTTTAAGTTAGTACCAAGCGTTACCTAATGTAGCTAAGCGTCAGATGCCATATATTTTTGATTTGAGACATAAGAGTAAGTAATAAACAATTTAATAACTAGTAAATTCATCTCTACGATGACTCATTTGCGCCTTATACGTATAATACTCGTTTCGGAATAAGTATTAATTCGGTCTAAATACGTTCTCAACATGTATAGAGGTTCATCACGTCATCATTATCATCATATCAGCAGAAAGACGTCCACTGCTGAACATAGGCCTCCCCCAAAGATTGCCACAATGACCGATCCTGCGCCATCCGCATCCAGCGTACTCCTGCGACCTTCACCAGGTCATCAGTTTGTCTCTTGGGGGCTAACCACGCTGTGCCTTCCGGTTCT
The DNA here is from genome assembly GCA_025490895.1 of Thaumatotibia leucotreta. Taxonomy (NCBI): domain Eukaryota; kingdom Metazoa; phylum Arthropoda; class Insecta; order Lepidoptera; family Tortricidae; genus Thaumatotibia; species Thaumatotibia leucotreta. Next base: position 14,214 of record JALPQI010009938.1, on the reverse strand, counting down.
ACGTCCAATGTACCCCCCCCCCCCCCCCCACTGCCACTTCAGTATATCGGTTACTTTGGTTCTGCTACGGATTGTCTCATTTCCAATACGATCTCGCAGAGGAGAGGCATATGGAGGATATTCATGGGAAAAACGCTTGCTCCCATAGCACTACGTACGCAGACTTAACATAAGACTACCTACCGTTCCGGCCATGGTAATAACTCTGCCGCTTTACCACCTTTTGTGTGCCATTTTAGGTAAATAGTGCGAACAAAATTATGGTATGTTTTACAAAACCGGGTATCGTAGCACATTTATTGGGTCTATTCATAAATTTAAACATTTTTACGAAGAAATTTAATGTTTTGCTTTTTATGGAATGTGCAGATGCAGAATATATGATTTATTGTTTTAGCTTTATGTTAGGAACAAAAAATGTTTGTTTTTTACGTAATTAGATAATTTTTCGAAAGCCTATATGAATGAATGTGACACACATGATATGATGATAGGAATACCTTCATACAAATAGGATTATAGAAATTATGAAACAGTTCCTTCAGTAAAAGTAATTGATTTAGGTCAAAACATATGGGAAAGGTACATTGCATATTAAAATAAAGTTAAACTCTGTCCTGGCGTATGACGGCATTAATCCTGAACTATTAGATGTACCTTTGGATTTTAAAACTTTCTAAAACTCTCATCTATCAGCTATGTACCTACTGACGTTTCAAGTTAGTTAAGTTTCTTTGAGGATTCGCCGATACACCGAACTTTGACGATATCCGTAGCCTAGTCAGTATCCTGTCCATAAAACTGCATGTCCCAGGTTCGAATGTCGTGAAGGCCGCTTTTTGTATGTATCATAAATTCCTGGATGTTTTCTATATATTATTTTATTTAATTTTTAAATATATGGGAGAAGTCACATGTAGGTATGCATTGACTAAAGAGATAGTTTCACTCACGGTCTTATTCGTGTATACTTACTGTCAGGTTAATTTTGACAAATCCGCGCTTATTTTATGAAGAGAACAATCTGTAATGTTTGAATTAAGATTTACTGTAGGTACAGTCGAGTGCATTAATATATAGACACATTTGTAAGGGATCAGTATAGAGAAGTGTATATATATTTATGCCCTTGACTGTACCAAACCGTCACCTAACAGCTACTGAGCTTATGATTAAATTTAGGTACTTCGAAACGGAAAAATATACTAATAGTTATTACAGGTAGACTGTAGGGAATTTATCGTCATAAATTCGCGTTTTTATCGTCTATGATAGTATACTCGTAGTACATCGTAGTATGTAGTTTTGACGACATTCGTCTGGACTACATGGTCGGTAGTGACCCTGCCTACGAAGCTGGAGGTTCCGGGTTCGAGTCCCGGCGAGGGTATTTATTTATGCTTAATACTAATATTTGTTACTTGGTGTATGGTTGTTTTCTATGGTTTTATGTATTTGTACGATATGTATAATGTAATAATGTATAGTGCCACTTAGTACCCACAACACAACCCTAGATTGTCCCAGTTAGCATCTCGTTCTAACCATAACTGTGAAAACGATACAGCATGATAAATGGAAATACAGGACTGCGATTTATAGGTAAGCCTACCAGACGCACTACAAAGGTGTCGTACCCTCGAAGCCCAAAGTATCGGTTACTTGATACGTAAAGCAGTCGATAGCGAGCGCGATAGAATGCATTAGGCATCGAGTAAAACCTAACGTATCTTTTCCCTATACTTTCCAACTCATGGTAGAGCTACTAGTACAGGCTCACACTGAACCAAACGTGATATCTTTACGTAGCGAGTAAATTCTTATCTTATTAAACGTTACTTGTTTACTCGTGGTAAACACAGTTTCATTTTAAATTTTCATTCGGCTGATTACAAACCACTGTTACTAAGTAAACAAATGTAAGATTAAATAACAACATCTCAAGAAACCGAATCCAGCGCACCGCTCCTCAAAACCGGTTTACGCCATTTTTACGGTTCTTTCAGACAATAAAAAAGTTATGACATGTTTTACTGTATAAAAACAAGGTAAAAGCCGGTAAAGTTGACAACCTGTGTTTTACTACGAACACCGGGCGCAGTAAGAACCTATTAGGTATTTATGCAAATACCGTGTTTTAGTATCGTTGCATCGATTTATTCGTTTCCTAGAAGCTCGGAATGGAAGGCCATAAATTATTGACATAAGTCTGTGGGAGCTGGCTCAGTACGTTTGTGGATACAAAATAGAATGTGTTTTAAAAATGTGCGCGTAATAAAGACGTCATGGTCATGCATATCCTTTCCCTTTGGTTTTTCATGCAAATAATATATCCGAATGAATATTGGTGTCAAAATGTACTTCAATGTCCATTGCTTTGAAGCTTATTGAGACAGAAAGATAGATTAGGATGTTTCGTGACAATACAATGGGAAAGGAATTAACTAGATCTGCACACACGTTTAATGGGTGATAACTATGTAATTATAATATTTGTGTTTATGTCAAGTACATACCTACGAGTACATGGGATGTGGTCATGCGTACCCGCAAGTGCCAGAAACATCGAAATAATTATATCAATCGAAAATCAACAATTTCTCTGTCACTCCGAAAACCCGTGCAACAAATTGAAACTCGAAGTTTTCAAAATTTGAGGTAGGCTTACAGATTTCTAGCGCATTCATTACTTGGTTCAATTGTTGTGTTGTTGTTGTACCTATTCTGGCCATTTACTCCGCAGTTCGACATCCAACGTGCCTATTTTGCGGTCCCTACGCTGGACCAGTACTTGTTGGGGACTTCACATACATCCTTGAATTTCTTCGCAGTTGTATACAGTTTTCTTTCACCGTAAAGCACTTGTGAATATCAAATGATATTTCGTACATAAGTTTTTTGATAAACTCATTGATACGTGCCGGGGATCGAACTCACGACCGCTGCGTAGCTTGTTTCAATTACTCCTAATTGTACAAAAATCAAAACATAAAATATCCAGAACCAAGAGCGCTCTGAATATATTTGCCGTGCAGCTGTTAAATACAAAAATTCACCCCTCACGTGCAATTTTTGCAATAAAGGTACAGGCGATGACCTGGTTACATTTTTTTGAATTCTCCGTTACCTAGTATAAAATTATAACTTTTCGTAGCCGATACGTGCAAGCAGGTTTATGTTGCTAACCTCGTAAGTGCAAATATCAAATTATGCTTATCTTTAAGAGGGGTAGTTTACCATATTATGTGGCGCATTCACGTATCGTTAATCTTTATGACGAAAGTGATTCATACAAGGAAAGTTTTAATAACTAGTAGAAAATTGATTTTAAATTTCAAAATGATAGTAAGGTCACAATTTTAAATTGAGTTTTAACAGGTTGTTGCGTTAGGATCGTCAAATCTGCTAGACGATAGTTTAGAAATATATCGTTAAACTGTAAAACTGAAATGCAGGTTAAATTTTGCATTCAACCCCTTTTAGTCTACGGTGTTTCAGGAAAACATGCATCACTTTTGAAGGCGCTACCGTCTAACGCAATATTTGCACTCTGTAGCTCTACCATGAAATTCCGCTACGTTATTAACGCGCGTTTACTTTCTTTCCATCTCGCTCGTACTCGCGTATTGGCGCGAGCGAGCCGGATATAAAGTTAATAACGCCGCGGTAGCTCATGGTACGGCTACTGGTGAGGGTTCTACGAAGTATCACGTTTTATGCCATGAATTCGTGTTTGGGTCTTTTTCAAACTTTTATTTGACTTGCGAACAAAACTAAACCATAGCCTATGATTTTACTTTCTGTAATAATTTAGTACCATTACGATGCCGTGTGGTGACGGCAGTAAGAATACATTTGTCACCACCCCAACTCCTCCTGCGGGTGTCGTAAGAGTCGACTAAGGGATTGAAGTGTCACTGACCATTTTACAAGATTGATGATGGGCAGCAGCGTCATCATAGTGGACACATTACTGCGATTGCTAATCCGCTTGCCCAGCGTGGTGATTATGGGCATTTACCTCCTAATGCGTCTATAGGCATAGTTAATAGGAGAGGCCTACGTCCAGCAGTGAACTAACATAGGCTGATGATGATGATGATGATTACTATGCCCCCGTGGGCAAATGGGCATACCCGCAATATTCATCGATTGATGCTACGTCATTTACCTACATTTATAAATGTTACTGAAACGGTACGAAAAACTATTGCAACTGCATGGAATCCTGCACTACCTAAACAAAAAAAACTTGCCTAAGTGATAGGTACTACGTATATTTAAAGATAATCATAGTAAATATGCTCATGTCACTTGTTTGACTATAAAACGTATCGCAATAAACTTTAAGCTTAATTTCGCCAGTTTCAGACTTTTTACGATCAAACAGTTTTTGCCTGTAGCTTCGCACGAATGCTCATTATTTATGGGCAAAGTCCTCGAGTTTATAGTAGTAGCATCCGAGTAGAAAACGAAGTAATACTAATAAAAATGTTACGTTTACATTTACAACGTAAATCATAAAACTTTCTGTACGTAGACAATGAAACTGAGAGAATTCACTTCAAAAGTAAAGATTGTTTTGATCCTTAAAGATTTGCAATAATTGTTTAGGTTTAGCTTCGAATCGAAGTAGTTTTCCTATCAATGTCTCCCAGAAATGGGAAGAAGAAGTTTCTAGGTAAGGCCTCTAACTGCGACTTTCACGAGTCCATATTACTGAGAGATCCTATTCAGCCTATTCACAAAGTGCTTTACAGTGAAGGAAAACATCGTGAGGAAACCTGCATACACCTGCGAAGAAATTCAAGGGTGTATGTGAAGTCCCCAACAAATACTGGGCCAGCGTTGGGACACTTGGGACCACGCAAAATAGGCACGTTTGATGTCGAGTTGCGGAAAAAATGGCCAGAATACAACAACAACAGCCTATTTCAGTCCACTTGTTAGGCCTTTCCTATTACCTGTGCATATGAACGCATTAAGAAGTACGCCCATAATCGCCACGCACGGCAAGCGGGGTGGCGATCTGGCGATAGCTAAGCAGTAGCATGTCCACTTCACTATAATGACGCTGCTGCCCATCATCAATAAATAAGTGGTCAGTGACACTTCATTCCTTTAGTCGACTCTTAGCACACTCACGGGAGGAATAAGAGATATTCTACATTCAATTGGCTGAAGAATCTGTGAATATCGTCCCGCCATCTACCGGCACCCATTTGTATAAATATGACAGCCCATCAGATGCATGCAACTTACTGGCTAGCCCAGTCCCACTCGAACTTGGCAGTTTTATCGCGAACGTCAACTATACGTAAGTATTTTTAAACCAACGCCGTGTTTTGGAAGCCAATCCTCTTAATACTAATAATGCTACATGCCATTGCCCGCCGGAATAATCAAAATAGATCGGATGTTTTTTTTTTATATTTTGAGTTAGTTGGCTATCTAAGACATGTAGCTGCTCTAGTGGTTTGAGCGCAAGACAGGGTATTTTTTTCTAATCAGCAAGTAGTGGAAGGAAACTAGCGCCATAAGGAGATCGTCTTTCTAAATTGGTGTAATTTAGGTAAATCAAAGTAGTCACATACGTGAATAGAAATTACGACAATTTTGTGGTTTCATATATTCAATTGTCTGGTGAAAGCGATCAATGAGATCATGTAATAAAATTTAAGGAGCCCACGGACGATGAAATATGCGCTGGTGATGAGGTGTTTTGCCGGTTTGACAAATAGTTATAGAGTTACATGTCTAAGACTTTCGTTTTTATCCTCGTCTCTATTTAAACTCTGCTTGGTCTTCTGTATGAGCACCTACCCATAATTCTATTTTCTTATTATGAATTTTTTTCTGACCAATATATTGCAAGATTTATCAGCTAAAACAGTCTTGAAGATGATTTATTTCTTAAAAAAATCGCAAAATTCAGTTACGTCATTAAAGAAATTGCTACAATATTCGCGTGAACACTTCGACTGGCTCAGCCCATTGAAAGCTATTTATTTATTCATTGGAGCGTGAACTGAGAGCTTTGTTCCACTTACAACCTTAATCAAGGGCCTTCTTTATACTTTTCTTAGATCTGGTTTTGTATAATTAAGTCGTCCGGTGATGATTACCAATTGTAAATTTAGAATCGTCTTTTTATATTTATACAAATAAGGCTACAATGTATACCTTCGATCTTGATATTATCAATAAATGGGATGGGAAATACTTACAGATTTAACATTTTGATAATATTTAAAAAATCATCACTTTTATTTTAGGTATGATTTAATAAACTCAGGCAGGTATGTTTTCGGATCGCAATAATATGTTGCGTGGTCATCAGATACATCGGAATGGCTACGGTGCTCAATAATAACTGAACATGTACTTGAAAGCCGTGCCACCTTGGCCGCTTTGATATATCAGATGGCGACTGTACCTAAATAAGCCTTCAATAAAGCCGGAAGAGTAAGACAACTCTAGGTTTTCTTTTTTTTCCGGCATTCCGCTCTAACCATTAGTTTTATACTATCTAAACCAACAAAAAAATATTGGCTCAACGTGGCATTTTGAGCCACGCCATGGAAATCACTACCTGAATTCAAACCCTAACAAAGAATGAATCAGGTTAAGGTGCAGTGTATTCAACGCACCCAATTTTGAACATTCATTGCGCGTTAGTGATTATAATATGGTTTCGGAAAAATATTGGTTTTAATCTCGAGGATTTTCTTTACATAATTACGCGATTCACAACATGAATTGAATACCTGCTTTCGCTCGATGGAAAAAAGTCGCAAACATAGGTCTAAACCGCAAATTTTATCATAAATTACAATACATGTAAAATAGCCATGAATATTAATCAACCAAATTTTTAGTAATTTTAATTGTGATGCAAATCAGCATTTTTTTTATACTAAAAATATGTTAAAAGAACAAATCTATACGCGTGATACTTTCCCTGTAAAGCGTACCACGAAATTCCTCTGGCTGTGTCTGGCTAGTCTGATTTGTATGATGTTGGTTCCCGGAACAATAAATGTACTTATAAATAAAAGAAATTAGTTTTTAGTGGAATACCAATTTATTTCAGAAACTTCATATAAGTCAGAAACTTCGTTTGTTCAAACAGGTAAGTAATACGAGATATAAGAACGAATTATACAGGGTGGTCCAAACCTTGACGTCAAAAAATTTTTTTTAGGTTCCCTACGTCATGGGCTATCAGAATATACCCGGGTGTTTCTATCATTTCGTGCAAATCATATGTTTGCTGAAATAAAAAATAAACTAACTCCTAAATTCATTTCAAATATTTTTTATATGTTGCGTGAGGTTCATAGGTATACTTAGCATCTAAAATTAATTCTATTATTGCAACATAAAATATATAAATAAAATATAAACATGCTAAAAACTCATTACCATCACCGGTCACAACCTAGATTTACTGATTTGAGAGCGAATTACATAACTATTACATGTACTACTTTGATTCAACCACTTAATTTAGATGAAGTATTTATAAGGGAATGAAAGTTTAGTGGTTTAACAGTTTTAACACTGAATATTTAAATCCACTGCAGCAAAATCTTTTTGTCAAGAAAATAATTTCATTACCATATATATAGTTTGCAACAACGGAATTGGCCAGTAGGCATTGCAAATGTTATTCTATACGAAGTTCCCTCTGTCCGCGATCCCCACCCCAGTCAACTAGTAAACAGTGAACAAGACGGACGTGTGCCATTTTTTTAGGAAAAAATATATCGCGGCGGAGTTTTGGATTTGGTACAGTTTTTTTTCATTACCATTTGCACTGTTTTGATATTAATTTTTAAGTGTTTTATTGAACTGTGAATACTTAAATAATGAATCTTCTATTCGAATGCTTAGTGAATGAATGGACCTGCAATTGCATTTATTTTTAAAGAGTTTATCTAGAAAAGGTAAGGAAAAGTCATTACCATTCTTGTCATTACCGTAATTTACTGTTAACATACTAAAGAGAATGGTAATGAACTAAAAATTATGGTAATGAATTTCAGTATTAAATTCTTGCCACCATCTTATGTTAATTACCATTCTCGTTTTTTATCATGCACCTGATTGTTGAAAGTAACAAGTAATATTCAAAACTACATTTTCAGTAGGTATATTCCAAACATAACAAGTTATTCATTAAAAGATCTCAAAATTCAAACTTAAACTTTCGACTACGTTATTTCTTTTTTTTGACCTATCATTACCAACATCGCATTTTCATTCCCATATTCTATACGTCATTACCATTTCTTTTGGAAAAATCTTTTGTTCATAAATCGGTCAATTTTGCGTACAATTGAAAATGTATTATAGATTAATGTTTCATTTTTGTAAGTCTTACCATTGCCACAACAAAATAATGAAAATAAAAAATTCTCTCAAATTCACCCAATTTGCACGAAATGATAGAAACACCCACCCCATGTATGTTAGCCGATTTTTTGTAGTTTTCGAGTTATGAATTTTTGAAATTTTTTTTTGAGAAATTCTGGAATGATGAAATTTATTGATAAAAAAAAACTATTGGCTTTTTTTAATATTTTCTTTTTGTAAAAGTATTACTACAAATAAAGCATTTACTGACAAAAAAAATAGCGTCCTCACTTTGATACAAGTAGGATAAAAAATACCAAATTCAAAATTTTACGTTAAAAACGCATCAAAATAGCATTAATGTACGTAAATAAAAAAAATAAAACATATCCCAAGGATTTTTGGTAATCTAAAGACTGCCCTAGACCTTAAACCTTCGTAAAAGCAAAAAAAAAGTGATACTTAATGATGAGGATTTTTCGGAGTAGGTAGTCGGTCAAATAATCTTAAAAAAAACTTCTAAATTTTTAATTTAAAAAATGAAATTTCGTCTGTTTTGTTGTTCTTATCAATAAACAAAGACAGAAAATACCACGACAATTCAATTTGTGTAGTTATTCAAGTAATTTTTTACTACTTAAAAATTTTAAGTTTTTTCAAGTTTATTTGACCGACTACTCCAAAAAATCCTCATTATAGTATAAGTATCACTTTTTTTTGCTTTTACGAAGGCTCAAGGTCTAGGGCGGTCTTTAGAATACGAAAATTCCTTGGGATATGTTTAATTTTTTTATTTACGTACATTAATGCTATTTTGATGCGTTTTTGAAATTTTGAATTTGGTATTTTTTTTATCCTACTTGTATCAAAGTGAGGACGCTAATTTTTTTTTGTCTGTAAATGCTTTATTTGTAGTTATACTTTACAAAAAGAAACTAGTTAAAAAACCCAATAGTTTTTTTTTTATTAATAAATTTCTTCATTCCAGAATTCCTAAAAAAAAAAATTTTCAAAAATTCATAACTCGAAAACTACAAAAAATCGGCTAACATACATGGGGTATATTCTGATAGCTCATGACGTGAGGAATCTAAAAAAAAATTTTTGACGTCAAGGTTTGGACCACCCTGTATAATGGCCATATTATATAGGTACGCTCACATCATTGTATACAAATTATTAGTATAATGTTCAGTAGATATAATGAACGAAAGATATAATTTCAAAATATCTATTTTATAAAGTGTATCGCTACTGATATATAATGCCATTTTCTATAACGTTTAAAAGTATAATTTTCATAATAGGTAATGTTGTTGCTGCATATGATATTTATTTTATCTAATATCCAAATGTGGACAAACGTACCATATAATCGCAATTCTGCAATTTACAGTTTACTTACTATGTTACTGAGCTGAATACTTTCTGGGATGCTAAAAAAAATAACCTCGAAGACTAAGGCGGGAGCTTTGCGTCTTCTAACCTAACCTATCCGAGTCGGATCTGCCCCGGAAGGTTTTGTTCGCTCGCTTCGCTCGCTCATCAGTGCAGAAATTTTACTTTTGGCTTCATTGTATTTTACAGTCCTTATAATTAAGGCTATTATGCAGTATCATTTTTTACTTTATGTATATTATACAAAATGAACTTGATCTATTTGACTGTTATATAAAATGACCTTATATTTAATGAATATTATGTAAATTGACTGTTATTCCTAACAAAAATAAAAATTTTGTTGTTATAGCTAACGTTCGTTTTGTCTTGTGAACGCTATTAATATGAAATTATACATTTTGTTGTTATACCTCGTGACACGTACCCGGAAAAACCACCTTACTTTTAACAGAATAAGGTGTGAATTTGCCCTGATTTTTTTAAGCACAGGACATGTTTTTCCGTGGACCATTCATTTACCCGTTTGACAACTCGTTCCATGCCGACAACGACAAAAAATACTTCTTGAAGAGTAATATAATTAAGTTTTTCTAACATGGTATTTGCAGTGCCGAAATATCGGGTGCTCAATAATTGCCATTTCGTATTCGTATTCAGCCTGTCTCAGTCCACTGCTGGACGTAGGCCACTCCTATTAACTATGCGTATAAACGCCATTTATATGACAAATATCCCGTTTTAAGTCTTGAAGAGTAGATAACTTCTAGCAGATTTATACCAAGAGAGCCCCATTATCAACAACATAAGTCGATCCAGTGATGCCCTTAGCCTTGTCACTGGCCAGGAAAACTATTAAGTCAGCCATCTCTTCCGGCTCCGACAGCCTCTTCAACGCAGTGGTCTCTTTATATACATCATCCGCGTTTACCATACCGGCATTCTCCATTATCCTAGATTTCGTCGGTCCGGGACTGATAGCGTTTACTCTGACTCCGTGTTCAGCTAGTTCCATAGCCACACAACGCGTAAAATTAGTTACGCCTGCCTTAGAAATACTGTAACATAGGTACTTGTATCCTTTGGTGTAATGCGCAGCTATGCTTGCAATATTAACGATATTACCTTTACTTTTGATAAGCAAGGGTGCTGCTAGATGCGTCAAATATACCATAGAGCGCAAATTAATGTTCATGACCAGATCGTAACGTTCCATAACATCTTCATCCAATATAGATGTAGTCCTTATGATTCCAGCATTGTTGACCAGTATATCTAATCGACCAAAGTGTTTTGTTATCTCTTTTATAATTCCCTTGACATCTTTTTCTACACTGACATCTGCTTTGATAGTGATATTTTCAGGACATTGCTTCGCGATTTCCTTTAGTTTGTCTTCGTCTCTATCAACTAGGGTGACTCTGGATCCTTCTTTGGCTAATGCTATAGCGGTTGCAGCCCCTACACCTGAGGCGGCCCCAGTCACTAAGGCCACTTTACCGGTCAAACTCATCGTGTTTATGAACTGTATGATACTACTGCGAATGCCTTTGCGGTGTTAATATTTATAGTAAATACCTTATCAAATGTTGTTTATTGCGATAAGGAATATCAATAACAGACGTTATATTATTCATTTTGGATATGTTTGATTTTATACCGTAAAATGAAATTAAATGGAGTCTATATTGCTGACACGTCGAATATTCCTTGCATGTTTTCATTAAGTATTTACTTTAATGTGACAATCGTCTATAAAACATCTAGATAAACATAATAAATGAGTGTGTGATTAAGTGGAGATGAAGATAATATTTTAATTTATTATTTTATCCGTTTTCTCGTTTACATAATATTATGAAATATAATAATTTTGTGAATGTTTTCAATGTTGACGTTATAATTTACTTACGGAAGGTAGGAAATCGAATAACACTCTATCAAACACGTAAATATACGTTATAAATAAGTGTCCAATTGTGAAAAAAAATAAAGATTAAGATTATCTAGCACTTATTGTTCTAATCTTTTTTGTCGATTACTAAATATTACGAAATATAATGTAAATACCATAAAAAATAACATCGCTTCTGTACAAATAAACAATTGTGATGCATTAAATCATTAGGTACTCACTATAACTACATGAATAAATGCGCATGGATACAGGGATCGGAACTGTTTTTTTAGAAAGACCTCGAAATAGCCCAATATTTTAAAATGATTTATGCTCTTTACGTAGTACTCAATATTTTATGTAGTTAACAACTTGGGCACCTTAGTTAACAACTTGGGCACGTTTGCACACGGGGCTACTACACGCCCTACACGGAGTGGGCTCTTTGATTAAAAAGTGTGTGGTATTTGTTAGTTTGTAAGTTAAAAAATGAATAACAATAGGTACATCTTTTGTATTAACAATTTTAACAAATAATTTATATACCGTAAAGCCGGGATACTTTGTCCCAAAAAAATATAGGTTTTACTTTTCATTCCATTTAATTGAAATACAACACCTGTGTGCTCGAATTGATAAATTAGAAGTATGTAAGTTGTAAATTGAACACCAAAACCGAGTTATTATCGAAATTTAACTCGTATCAAGTTGCCAGGCAACCGATATTGCGGCTAAGTTAGTGTAATGCCTGCATTAATGATTTATAAAAGTATAAACACCTGTGACCATTTCAAAAATTCTACTTTTTTAAATTCAATGACAATGTAATAGAAGCGTATACAGGTGACGTCGGAATCGTGGAGCAGGAGTGAATAAAGTACTAGGGATGGTGACGCTGTGTAACTTTTACTATGGAGTACGCCTACGCCTCACCCCCTCATACGATATTTTTTCACTGAACTTACTGCTCCTTATAATCATAACTCATCGTGCATGTACGTGCTCCATTAGCAATCAATATGCATTTTCTGGGGTGCTATCACGATCTCTAATGCGTCAGTTTATGTTCGCCTTGTCAGTTTTTCACAGTTACTTATTCTATGGAAGATCAAGTCCTAAACTAAATCACATGAGTTGATCTACCCTCTTGGCAGGCGACAATAAACTCCAGGGTGCTAAGAGGAACCCGCAAAAACCGATTCGTCCAGATGGAAATGCTACGGAGTCTCGGCTCTGCATTGTGATGCGCTCAATTAGCAACGGTTAAATGTCGAGTGCCGTGTAATTGGTGAAGTCAAAAGTGCACTTACTCTTCTCCGTAAGTTGCCTGCGGCTGAATCCTCCTAGATATACCTTATGTATCCTAATACAATTCGAATTCAATCTTACTTCCTTATTTAAAAAAATCGTTGAACACCCCATGTCTTCAAAATATTCTACACATATCCTCCTCGCAACATATATGGTTTTTAAAGAAAATAGGGAAATTATTCGCCCTTTGAAGCCATGGTTCCTCCATTGCACACCCTACATTGCGTTAATTTCCCCGTCCCTCCATCCTTTGAACTGCTCAAGTCAATCGTGAACAGATCCCTTTGTTAAACATCACAAATGAAAGTCTCCGTTAAAATGTTTTAAGTAATCGGAGCCCAGAAGTATTTTTAAGATTTGCCAAGATTCCAAAAGGCTAAATTGGAATTTCATCCGAGGAAATTAGATCCATTTGAGATGTTTAAATGAACGCTGACTGATTGATTGGCGGTGGACGTTTTGATTAAAGTGATTGAAAGTGTATGATTTGTGACTCCACTTTGATATCAGTCGGTTATTCGTTTTATTTGTCAAAAAGGAATACTTTTCCGCTGGGCGATTTGACATTTCAATCTCTTTTTTATTTATAGAAATTATTTTCATCCCGGATTCGATGGAAATACCAACCGATGGAGCACTTAACTCGAAACAAGCTTTTTGGATGCATTTCGCGTTTTAGTTTGAGATCCATCTAGCCTGTTTCTAACGAAAATAAAACAATTTTGAAAACGAAAATATAAAGATAATTAAAAATTTATCGAGGAGTAGGTTTCCATTGGCAATATGTGATTTATTCCTGACCCCTAATGTACCCGGTATGCTAATGTCAATTGATTGATAAGGTAAGAACTTTGGGCTTCCAGGATGAGAGTTTCAAATTTCTTATTCGTTTCATTCCGAAAAGCGTATTATTGGAAATTGTGCTGTCCGCTAACTCGCTTTTGGATGGACCAGTGCCGAAAGCTATTGCATGGCTGAAAATACCTGTCATCAAAAATTTCCACAGAAATCAGTCGTCGATTCGTGCGCTGTTATAGTCGCGCTACCCCAGTCAACGGATCAAAGCAAACTTCCTCAATCAGTTGCCTGTCCTCCGAACTATCCCAAAACACTTTACGCACAAGAGCCAAATTCGGCTACCAACACAGGAAACATCAAGATTTTAAGTATTCTCTACACGCAGGATAACCTGTGGCCTATGCGCCCCGAATGCACCCCAAGGCTACTTCCTTTGATATTGTGCAGTCAAC